>OW052222.1:240244789-240529789 GCA_932526605.1 Nephrotoma flavescens
AGTTATACAATTAGTTAATGCAATTATTCACCAACTGTATCCAATGGCAATTTCATTGACATATCGACATAATAATTATTGCAATCGGCTGAGGTAACGGTTGCCACAGATATTTCAATTACACTTCCCTGATATTTCCCGATTTTAAATTCCATTGAAAAAGTTTTTTCAAAAATAAAATTGTCAGCGAGGGGCAAAATATTCAGCCGCTGACAATTTTATTTTTGTATAAGCCTTTTCAATGGGATTCAAAATCGGGGAGTACGGAGAAAGAAAAACTAATGTATGAGTTGTCTCACTAACTTTATCACGCACTTCTTTAGTTTTGTAGGTTGCACAATTGTCCAGAAGCAGCCATGCCCTTGTGATGTTAGCTTCAGCCAGCTTAACAAATAATTCATCAAAGAACGTATAATAAAAATATTAGCATTAACAGATGAATTGGCTATTATTTGACTGTACAGTGCCTCAATACACTATCTCCACTTGTGAACGAAACATCGTGGTTTCATTATTTATATTATTTTACAAATATTGAATTTCAAATGAAAAACTTGATTTTGAAATAAATAAAATTTAATTTGAAATGGAAAAATTTGAATTAGATGTGAAAAACAAATATTATAGTAAATGGCGATAAATCAAGACAAAAAATTAAAATATACAGTGTGTCATTTAAGTGGAATAAAGTTTTAGTTTGGCTTTTCATTATTTATTAAGAGTAGTTTCAATAGAGTAGTCTTCAGCAGATCATTTTTCTTTACCATTCTACATCGTTTTTATAATTGGAAAAATAGTTGAACATTTTTGGAACATCACACATCATCATCTTTTCAAACACTGGTAGCTTTGAATGTCTTATCGAAGAATCCCAAACAGCACAACTGCGCTTTCTCTAAATGAGTACTAAAAGATAATCTATTGTCAAACCTATTGTAAAATGTAGACACGCACCTTTTGTAAAATGTACTATATACATTAAAAGGATTTGTGTGATGTAATTGCTTCAATTGTCAACAATGTTCAAAATATGCTGGGTTTTCTCGACAAAAAATTTCCGATTTTTTATATAAAATCTAAAAGTTCAATGCAACCTATGCTGAGATTTTGCTTTAGATCACACCTTTATATCTGCCGTTCAGACTTGAACTATTGGCGTTATATCTGAGATGGATGGACCTAATTTTTGAGCAAATAATATCGTGGGGGATATCTCCTGGATTCCAGCAATTAAATTTTGAGTATAAATTTTTGTACTGATGTTTAACTATTATTACACTGCGAATGAGGTTGTTAATTTTCATTATACAAATAAATATTTAACCAACTCTTGTTATAAGTTTGTATTAGTTCATATCAGTTTTGTATCTTATATGTAATCTACGATTTACTAACAAGATTTAAAATGTGACATTTTTTTTTAAATATTACTAAATTATTATTTTTATAATATGACGTTATAAATTTAGTAACTTTTCGGGATTATTTTAGCTTTCTCATATTAATTAATTAACATATATTTCGTAATTAGAAGAAAATATTATTTCGGGATGAAATATGCCTTTGCCATACAATTATGTTTTTTTTTCGGGATGGTATTGAATTTAGCAAACACCAAAATTGAAAAGTTGTTTTTCGGGCTGGTTTTTCGGGCCAACTTCACATACATCGGATTTTTACTATTTGCAATACAGCACACATAAAAAGGCTATATCTTAATTTTTTACTATACACCTACTATATTTCTCTTCATTCAATCAATCAGGTATTTTCTGTTGGTTATGCTGGTTATTTTATATTTGCAATAGTTTGATATTATTAAATATGTGTGTCGCTTCTGTCCCAAAAGGTTTTGATTATTAAATATTTATAAGCCATTCATTTTAATAAGAGAAGCAAAAACTAATTTGGGGTCACCTAAAGTTGATTTACAGTGTCACCTCAAACTTTAGAGTAACGGAAACATAATAAAATTCGAGTCGTATCGACCAACAGGAATTTAAAACAAAACAAATCTTTCGAAACGACGGTCGACTAAAGCTTCAAAGATCCTCTGATATTTTCAGGTGCCGCAACCACCATCAATGTGGCGTGCCATTTTCTATGAGAAGCAGCATTGGTTGTAAATTGGAACTATCCTTAGGCCAGGATGATTATGTTATTATCTTTTAGAATAACTATATTCATAAGGTATAACAGCTTTATGATAAAAAACAAATTTACATTCTGGTTGATCCTGCCAGTAGTTATATGCTTGTCTCAAAGATTAAGAAGTTAGGGTAAGAATAATGTTTTATTTCTAAAATTTAACTCTGTCAAAGATGCGATCATTTCATTAAGAAGGCCAATATGAATAAACTTCGGTTCTATAAAGACTTAATTAATTAATTTAAGTTGTCTTTAATGTTCCTTACATGTAAATAATATCACTAACAAGGAAGGGGCGCGAAGTGTCCCTCTCCGATTTCGCTGAAATTTGAATATGTGAAAGTAGACTGAAAAATAAGGGATACGTATTTTTTTTTATCGGCGGAAAAACACTCTGAGGGGGTGAACTCGGAAGTTGGGGGTAAAAAACGGACTTTTGATAATTTCGCCTAGAAAAATCAGTGAAATTTCGAAGAAACTTATTTAGGAATGTGTATTTTAATGAGCTAAATAATATACTATTTTTTGAAAATAATTCGGAACAATCCAGAGGGTGAAACACCCCCTGAAAAAATATATGTTACTTAATAAGAGAAATCAAGGTTGACGTGTTCGAGGATTTTTTGAAACTACCCCCCGTATGGGGTAAACTACCCCTACCCTGAATCTTTGAATTATGGAAAGGAGAAAAATTTTTTCTCGACGCAAGTTTCTTATTACCCTTATAAATGGTTAATACTAACCTGTCTCATTAATATTATATGCTCATAATCAGCTGAAGATATATATCGATATGTACCAAGCCTTGTCAAAGATATGAACATATCCGAAATGTTCGGATAATTTTTTAAAATTTGATCCTTGATGGAAGATGTTTTGAATCCCTAAAAATCGTTAACAGTAATAAGAAATAATAATGGAAGGAGGCAGGGAAAAACATCTGGATAGAAAAAAATCTCCCTCACACTCACTACTGAGGTTCCGAAAATTCCTTGAGAATAAAAAGTCACTTTTTATAAACCAAAACCGTACGTTTTTTCAGAACGTTTCAAATATATTTTCGGAATTTTTTCTAGTAATAATAATGTTCAAATAGGATGATAGTAATAATAATGTTCAAGGAGAATAAAAGATTTATTTATGATTCTCGGACAAATCAAGGGTATTGTCAAAAACGCAACATTATACAATTTTTCTAGATTTTTCCAGAAGATTTTGAACTTTTTTCTGAATATTTCGTAATTTTTCAAATTTATACGCCGATTAGAGGATGTTTCGAACCCTAAAAATTATTAATATTAATGAGATAGGTTAGTATTAACCATTTATAAGGGTAATAAGAAACTTGCGTCGAGAAATTTTTTTCTCCTTTCCATAATTCAAAGATTCAGGGTAGGGGTAGTTTACCCCATAGTCAACCTTGATTTCTCTTATTAAGTAACATATATTTTTTTCAGATTTTTCCGCGTTAATGTAAGAATTTTACATCAATTAGTTGATTTTGTTACCCCTGTTAACACCCCCTGGATTGTTCCGAATTATTTTCAAAAAATAGTATATTATTTAGCTCATTAAAATACACATTCCTAAATAAGTTTCTTCGAAATTTCACTGATTTTTCTAGGCGAAATTATCAAAAGTCCGTTTTTAACCCCCAACTTTCGAGTTCACCCCCTCAGAGTGTTTTTCCGCCGATAAAAAAAATACGTATCCCTTATTTTTCAGACTACTTTCACATATTCAAATTTCAGCAAAATCGGAGAGGGACACTTCGCGCCCCTTCCTTGTAAGATCTTTCTGCTATTATTTTGAAACTCGAAAGTTTCCATTTAGAAAATACTTCACAAAACGACTCAGCAACATTTTCTGATGCTGGATTGGTTTAGTAAAATTTGTTTTTAAAATTATCACGTTATACACTCGCAAGAAAAAGTCTGCGTACACCGGCCATTAAAAAATATTCTCACAAAAATAAACAAACAACGTAACTTTTTGACATACATTAATTTTGTTTTATATTCATTGACCTATTCTATTTCAAAATATATCAATATAACAAAAAACCAAAAACAAGTACACAAAAAATTTAACTAAGCAAAAGTAAGTAACAAAAATTAGACGGAAAAAGTCTGCGCACAGCAAATCAAGGTGTACATAGTTTATTTATTTAACATCTTCAAAAGGTAAATTAATAACTGGTAGGGTATCCTTTTCTCTGAATAACTTCTTTTAATCTTTTACTCATCGATCGGACATGATTTGAGGTTTCCGCCTCACTGATTTTGGGCCACTCGCTTTGTAGTACATCCCTCAACATATTTTTGGACGTTATGTTATGTTGGCGAATTCTACGTTCTAATAAATCCCATAGATGTTCTATGGGATTTGAATAAAGTGATTGTGGAGGTGTGTGCAGTTGTTTTGGTACGTTATATAACAACCATAACTTTACAATCCAAGCGGAGAGCTTTAGGTTATTGTCATGTTGAAATATGTATTTGGCATGCAAGCCCCAATTTTCAGCACTTTGTTTTAAATTTTGTTTTAGAATATTTAAATAGCCCTCTTTAATCATAGTAGATTCAACAAATTGTAAATGTCAAACACCTCTACTCGCCATATACCCTCAAACCATTACTCCACCACCACCATGTTTTATAGTTGGTATTAAATTTTCTTTATTTACTGCTAAACCTGTTTTTCTTTATATAATATTTCGTTCTTTTATACCTAAAATGCAAAATTTGCGCTCATCTGAAAAAATGACTTTCTCCCAGACCTGGTTTGGCTTATTAATATGTTCATTTGCAAATTTAATTCTTTTTAACCGATTAATTTTTGATATAAATGGCTTTTTCGTGCAACACGGCTATCATACCCCTCCTTTCTAAGAATTATTTATGTGAGAGACAGTATGGTTTGAACAGCCCAGGGGTTCCACATCCGAAACAAAATTTGTGTTTTAATTAAAAGCACTCAATACGTCTTCATGTTCTAGAAGAGGTGATAATTCATGCTTCTGATCGTCGTGAATTTGAACCTGATTTACTTTGTTACGTTAATACATCATCATACTGGACCATCTGTCTTCCTGAGTCACGGATGACTGAACCATTTGCTCTACAGTAGAATAATTTCAATCTACTATTTTGGCGCCATAGTCACTAGAACAGAGCCCCCGCCTCTGTAATAGACACGACAGCAGAGGTCTACGCGGTTAGATGTTGCTCCGGCAAGAGCTCAGGGGCGCAGGCGTGGGGTTTGTAGGCATGCTTGAATAAACCGCAGAAAAATTAAAATTAAAAGAAAGAAAACTAAAATTAAAAAGAGACATGAATCTGTTGACAGACACTTAGGAAAGCCATGTGCCCCTTCAGGAACGACCGGATACATAAAATAATAATATATAAAGTGGTGATGTTTCCTACCACGTTAACGGCCACGTCCAAGCACACCTGTTAGGGGTTGGGTTCGAAGTACTGATAAAGGTAATACGGTTTCCTCAAGTTTCGTTCAAAAAATTAAAGAAGGGAAAACAAAAGAAAAATGAGGGCTAAAGACAATTTAAAAGAAAAATTAAATGAAAATCAAACTCAGAACAAAGGATATCCGTGGTCCTACACAATCAAATACATGCTAGTGAAGTTTATCCAAACCAATCCAAAAAATACAACATCAACAAACTTATTGTAGTAGTATTGGTGCAAGTTAACATTCAGGCGAATTTATATTACGTAATTTAGACGAAATGAGGTTTTTTAATTGGCCTTAGATACATTCCAAAATCATTCTTAGCATTTTCTAAGCTTTTAGTACGAACTTCAGTGACACTGGTACACTGTCTAAGCCCAAACCAGTACCCTTGTTAATTATTTGATTTTCTATGGGTCTGACAGGGGGTCCCATGAGATTAAAAATGTGATTTTTTAATGGCCCTTATAGGTACATTCCAAAGTCATTCTAAGTATTTTCTAAGCATTTAGCATGAACTTTAGTGACAATGGTACACTGTCTAAATCTAAAACGAGTGCCCCTATTAAATTATTAGATTTTCTAATGAGTCTGACAGGGTGTCTCATGAGATTTAAAATCGTGATTTTTTAATGGCCCTTAGGTATATTCCAAGCATTTAGCATGAACTTTAGTGACAATGGTACACTCTCTAAATCTAAAACGAGTGTCCCTAGTAAATTATTAGATTTTCTAATGAGTCTGACAGGGTCCTGTCCATCCCTACCCACTAAAGCTTTAGAAAAAGTTAGCAGAACCCATATCAAAAAATGATTTAAAAACAATTGGAAAATTAAAGATTAATTTTAGGCTAATTAAATGCCCTATTTAAATTTTTTTATTCGGGTCGATCTAGAAAATGCAAAAAGCTTTATCATTTCAAAGCTAGCAGAACCCACAACGAAAATCGGACCTAAACCGAAATTAGAACTCAAAACAAGATCTATTGACAATCGAATAATTTTAGACGAATAGTTTTGGTCCGATTTTCGATTTGGGTTCTGCTAGCTTTAGATTAAATGACCTGAAGTTTGGCCAAAGACGGATGGAGCCCAAAATTTTTTAATGGGCCATTTGATTAGCCCATACCGAGCCTAAAATTATTCGATTGTCAATAGATCTTGTTTTGAGTTCTAATTTCGGTTTTGGTCCGATTTTCGATTTGGGTTCTGCTAGCTTTAGATTAATTGACCTGAAGTTAGGTCAAAAACGGATGGAGCCCTAAAATTTTTAATGGGGCATTTGATTAGCCCATACCAAAATTTTGAGCCTAAAATTGTTTAATGAGGCATTTAATTAGCCCATAATTAGCCCATAATTATCCATACTATTTTGTAATGTTCTGCTGTATGGGTTCTGCTAGCTTAAGGGACGTGAACTACCGAGTTTTACCTTCGACTAACAACCACCATCAAGTCTTTCCGACTATGTAAAAATGCTCATCTTTTCTATCTTTCTCGTTTGACACATACATACACCAACCAATCGATAGTCAACCCCTGAACTTGTTTTTTAGTATTTGGTGGTATTAAACCATGGCAAACGAGCGAAGCCTAAGTATACTGAAAAGTTCAACAATTTTCGGCCACTAAACAAAACGAACGGTGAAAAAAACTGTTTCTATACTGGCATTGGCAATTAGCCCTCTAGTGGCAAAGTATTAGTACAAAAAACGCACAGATGAGTTTAATTCTAATTAAACAATGGAAGATAATAGCCTAGGACGTGCCTTTATTGCCACCAAGGTATATATTTTAAATCTAATGATAACTAAAAACATAATCGGAGTAATAAAGCTATACGCATGATAAGGGAACGAACCAAAAATGAAAACCGCTTCAAGGACCATCGCCTAATTATTATGCTTAATGTTTAATCGAATAAACCAACCGTTTTCTCATCATTTTCTACGAATTATTTATTATTTTATATTCTTAAATGTACGTTAATTGTGATTGTGTGTGATAATCAAGATTGAAATCGTTGAAGGATGGATGGATGGATGGCTGGATATTTACGTATAAGGAATTATAAACAAACATTTTTATTCCCCAAAATAAAATAAAAAATCATAAAATTATATGTTTTGTGTTTCTCGTTCTCGTTGTTTTTTTTATGTTTGTTATCTTGTTGAATACAATAACACCAACAAAACAACCTTAAAATAATAATAAAAATGAAATAATAATAAGAACAAACCGAAGATTTTTAATGTCTTAATTTTTTTATTTCGTTGTTTTTTTTTTAATTAATTTGTTAAATTAACGTTGATGTGGAAGTCCTAGAAACTTTTTTTTTGTTATTTCTACCTGTCTGCCTGGGCGATGAAATCAAAGAGGCATTTACTTGAATTTCGATTTGATGATGTATACATATTATATTTTATTCTACGTGCAGACATGTGTGTATGTGTGTGTGTGTGTAATATATACCAAATGTTAAATTAAAAATCTTCTTAGAGGAAATAATAAAAAAAAATTTAAAGATTCGGTTAATCAAGTTTTTTTTAATTAATTGCTTTTATACATATACGGTTTTTTAAATCGCGATTTCATTCTTATTTGCTGCCATTAGGACCGTTTCTTGTTGTGATCGCGAACAAATTTGGTTGCGAGCTAGTAAATTACGTACAACACTAACAAATTAATAGAATGAGCAAAAAAAAATGTGTTGTCGTTAAATAGCTTGATGATAATTTAGTAGTTCCACCGCGGGAATTTTACTAAATTTGTTTTGTAATTATAAAAGCAAATGGGTTTGAGGTTATTTAGAATGTGGGTTTATGAAAAATGTAACAAGCGTTGTTGAATTGAATGAGTATTTTTTATATCGAGGGGTGTATTTTAATTCAAAGATGTGCTTATTCCAAACGAAATCAGAATATCTTTATAGGACAAGCTTAGAGTAGAGAAAGTCTATGTGGTAGAGATGCACATTGTTCTTATAGCCTTTCATCCAGATTTTTTTAGATAGATACACAAATATATGTGATTAGCTAAGATAGGCCTGAATATCTTTTCGTTTGTACTGGTTATCACAGTTAACAGTTGTTAGGCGCTATCACGCTTGGAATTTATATAAGGTAAGATGCTGTCGCATAATCTCTTTGTGCCACGTGCCCCCAAGGCGAAAATTCTATGATGAATGAAACAAATTTGAATTTGTTGTGCCGTCGAACACGGGTCGCGCAAAAATTTACCATTGAGCAGTCCAACGAGTAAATTAAATAATTAATACGAAAAAAGCTTCTCCAATGCTTAATACAATTACGAAATTATGGCCTGCGGTTAGAAAACCGAAGCCAAAAAAGCAAAAATATATTTGAAAACATTGCAGGTCCTATCGTAATGGAACATAGATTCATCTTAGTAGAACATGGTTGTGCTCGTTCTGTTCAGTACAACAATTCACCGAATCATGAAACTGTGATTTGTGTCGTTTTTTAAGAAAAATCGGGTGAGACAACATAATAACTTTACAATTACTCGTATATACAGTGCCAGCTATACAATTGCGCTTTAAAAGGGGGCGCCTCAAACCAAATAAAAAGACAACGAGAAAACGAAAAATTATGGCTGCTCATCATTAACTTTTATACGGTCTCCGAAATACAGTGTATGTCAAGATTCAAGGACATATTAGAAAACATGATGATCGAAGGCAAAAAGGTATTTTTGTGAGTTATGAAGCGAATTGGTATAGACTCTGGGATCCACTAATAGAAAGAATATTTCAATTTATAGCAATGATATTCGATTGTACTACTTAGTAAGTAAAACTAAAAGTTGTTCACAATGAAGAGGTCAACATTGAAGATCCATTTAAAGAATTCAAAGAAGAGGATGAAAGAAGTCAAAAAATTTTTCTTAAGTCCAACAAAAACTACCCATAAAAGAAAAGACTGAATCTCGTCGAAATGAAAGAATTAAAAATGCCCGAAAAATTGAAGGACTACGTGTCAGGAAGCTATAAATGGACCGAAAAATGCTGACCTTATAGCAACTATCGAAAAAGCAAAGAAAACTCTAATTAAACTTGGATAATGATACATCTTGAAGAAGTTGGAACAGTAAAAGTAGTAAGCAACCGTTGGTTTTTAAAGTTAAAGCCGATGGGAACCATATTAGATTTATGGTTGGGAGTTTTCCTAGAATACTGTTCACTTTAGCTACGACACAGAAACAAAGAAAATAATCAAATTTGTTTTAAAATCAGCGTTTCTCTATGGTTATCTAGATCAGAATATTTATATGGAAGCACAAGAACAATGTGACTTAGGCAACAAAACTACAAAAGGCCTTTTAGGGACCCAAACAAACAAACGAATAAAACTGCATCAATTATTTCAGCAATTTAAGTGAATGTCGGATTATTAATTCGAAACGATCAGCAAGAAATGGAGTATCTACCAAGTGGGCTAGCAGCGTCCAGATATATTTCTTGGACTTGAAATCGTAAAAAAATTAAATGGGCTAAGCAAAATTAAAAAAAAATCATTGATTAATTTGTTTGATAATTAGATTGACCCCAACCGTTTTAAATAACTTTAAAAATTTGATTAAGCATTGATTTCGTCAAGTTTTGAAGAGTAGTTTATTTCTATAAAAATTTCCAATCAGGACCCGAAAAAGGATTTCGGCTACAAGCTAGCCATTTAAGAAGACTAATGTTTTTTTTTTTTTTTGAAAAATCACCTATAATTTAATACAGCGTCTTCAAAGAGTTCAATGTACATACTGCAGTTCATTCGAGTCGTAACAAAACAGATGAGAAGCTTCCCTTGATAAAAAAAAAAAAAAATCTGGGAACAAAATTTCGCTTCGACCTAAAGCTCAAAACAGAATAAGAGCGAAGGCGGCGAGCGAAATCACCTGTCATATTACAAAACACCGAAAACATGCAATACAAACACAACCATCAACGCTGGTGGCGATGATTTGTTCGTTGAATCAAATTTACACCGCTGAAAAAATTTTACCTCGTTAGGTTGGGGAAAAGCTTATGTAGAAAGTTATCAAAGTTTTAACTTTTTACTTATGAGAAATACAATGTTGTTGTTTTTTTGCTTGACTCAATTGGGGATGCGCTGTTAGAGTCTAGTTTTATTTTTATCACCGGTGAAACAATGTTGCCAACTGTTTTTTTATATTATATAAATTGGAAATCATATAACTGTCATAGTATTAACCGTTTTTTCAATCGATTTTCATTTAATTTATTTCTATCCAGTTTCATCGAGAAAAACTGTTTTGGTTTCTTGTAAATTTATCGTGGCCTAACGCACCAACGTCATGTGCCAAAAATTCAAAAGATAAACAATTTTTATAATTTGTCGTGGTTATGTCGTTTCTGGTTGTTTTTCAATTTGTCCTCGCTATACGCTAACGCTTTTGTTCTGATAGGTACAGCGATATCTCGGCGATATTTTTTATTTATTCGTCGACGTTCGTCGTTGTCGCTCTTATTCTGTTTCGAGCTTCGACGTCATGTTCCTTCAAATTATGCCAGTAGCAACTGTAGCAGTCGAGACCAACTATATAGATAACAATTTTTTTGTCAGGCAAAATCACTTCTCCCAGTCTGTTGTCCACCACATGTAAATACGAGTAAATTTAAGACGATTACTCTTATATGCATGGCGGTTAGATGTGGTTTGTTGTGTGTTTGGTCCGTTTAATGTTTGACGAACTGTTAAAATGCGAGCGATGTGTCGAGTCGCCACGGAAAGACCCAATTTTTTCAATATGCAGTTCTAGACAATTTTCGAGATAAAAATTGTGTAAAGAAGCAGGTGCAACATTTCGAATCGGCAATCTGCTCAGAGGTAACTAGCACAATTATGAGCAAATATTGTTATCTGAACCGTAGACAAACAACGTATTGTCGTACCGTGTCGATCTCTGTAAAATTAATTAAATAATCCAATCAGCACGTATTATGTTTTGAACAATGTCTGATAACGGTAGTGACAATGAGGCAGGTAATCAAAGTTTCATATGTCCCATTCATCCGAGATGATCCAGAAATTTGTTTCATTCATTTGGAGGTACAGTTTCAAATCGGTGGCATCTCCGTCGATGCAACCAGGTATGGTCACCTTATCGCGGCTGTCGATGCGCAAACAGTAAAGTGTGTTCAAGATCAAACTCTCAAACCACTGGCCAATGATAAATATAAAACATTAGAAGGGGTAGTTATCGAGCGTTTGTGCGAATCAGCAAAAAACAAACTCGATCGACTTGCATCGGGTTTACAACTTGGTGGTAGAAAAATCATCACAACTTTTAAGAGAGATGGAAACGTTATCCACCGGACAAGTTACTGAACCGGTTTTGCCTATTTTGTGGTTGCACCAACTTCTGACACATGCTCGAGAGATATTATCTTGTATGGATGATTCAAATTTAACCCAATTACCAAAGTAGCCGACTAAAATTGTTGATGTTCAGAAGCCTGCAAATTAACAACAATTCACAGCAAAATAATTTAGTCTATCAGATCAATGTATTGTCGCAATGAGTCTAGGTCAGTTCAATGCAAGCAGTCAGTACAAAATCACCAGGTAGTCGGCCACAAACTCGGAGTTCAATAAATATACTAAGCGTTACCGCAGCCAATCCCGTTCGAAAGATCAAGTACCCAGCATCCGATGTGTTGGCATCATTTCAAGCGCGGATCTAAAGTAAAAAAATGTTTATGTGTTGATGACATCAAAAAAAAAATTACGAAATCGTAAAACCATTAGGCACCACACTTCATGCGGCAAGCGACCGTAGTTCAAATTGTAACAGCCGCTTTATCATAATGAATTCGCAAAATAAACTTCAATTTTTAAATGGCACTTGAATATTTATAATCGCAAGGTAGATCGATGCTTATTTATAGGTGTTGACTTCTTATCACATTTTGGTTTAGTGGTTAACGTCACGCTCAAAAAAGTTAGTGATCCAAGTACTAGAAAACCAATACAAATTCAGTCATATGTTATAACAACAATTAAAGTCGATACGTACGCCTCCAGCATTACAGAGCTATTACAGTTATTCACAGACAGCTAGCGACTATCGGGCATTCCAATAAAAAAAACCCAATCGTTATCCAATATCATTTGTTACTAATTTTAAGCTTTAACTCGAATCATCTACCAAGTTTTCAAAAATCAATTTAGTTCGGGCTTATCGCCAAGTTCCAGTCGAATAACAAAATATTGGGAAAACAGCTACAGTAACATCGTCTGGTTTGTTTGAGTTTCGCCAAAACGCGGCTCAAACTGGAATGATAAATTATTATTGGACTTTTCTATAAAGCAGCAACAAGATGAAACCCTTTTTTCCATTCGCTGAAACTACACGACGCTGAAAATCGTTATAGTATACATACGATAGGGAATTTCTAGGTGCCGAGTAACTATTAAGAATTTTTTTACAGCAGATCATAAGTACACTAACATACACTAACATTCTCATAACGCAAAAACTCGGACAAGATTTCGTCAAAATTTTGCCAAGATTAAGATATTTGACAACTTCCGAGAAGCTTTAACATTGTTGCTGATACACTTTCAGGTATCAAACAAGTCGACACCGGGAACGCAATTGATTATGTGTCAATAGTTGAAACACAAATTCATGATTTAAAAGTCGTAACGCTAATCGAAGCAAACTCAACTTTGATTTTTCAAATATTGCCAGTATTTGGAACCGACAAATATATTTTGTGTTCATCCAAAACAAGTTGAAAAAAAAATTATTTGGTAATCAATGCACCAAGAAATATATTCTTGTGCAAAGAATTGCATATTTTGTCAAAAATGTAAAGCTGTTAAGAGCAAAACTGGTACGTATGAAGCTTCACTGCCGTCATAAGACAATATGTATTGTTTAACGAAACGATAATCGGCCAACGTACACGCTGGCCTGAAGCAGTACTAATTCCGAACAATACGGCAGAAGCTATCGCTGATACTTTAATTAAAACTTGGATAAGTCGGTTCGGCTTACCTTCAACCAATGTGGCCGATAGAGATGAAACATGGCGTACACTCCAGTATCCAACGAATTAATTGGACGATGGAACTGTACTTTCAAAGGCGCAATTACACAGAAATAAAAGTTTAGTATTTTCAAATAAAGATTAATCAATTTCATTTAAAGTTGAGGATTGATTTTTAGCCATTGAATGTGATTGGTTGATTTCTTTAATTTTAATTAGATGATTTTAAGAAACCTTAAAATAAATGTTTCAACTAAAACATTTAATAAAACATATAAAATATTTATTTGATTTATTAACAAATAGTTAGTGATTAAATAAATTAATTAGTAAAATTAAATAAACTATTAGATAAAACATTTATTTATAAATTAATATTATGATCAATCATTTTTTATGATTTGATTAAATATTTTAATAATTTTCATAAATTTCCAAGGAAACCAAACAAATAATTTGTTTAGAATTACACGTTGTTCTAATTAAATTATTAATAGTGATTTTATTAAATCAATCAAAAATACCAAGTTGGCTTTGGCAGTGGCACTTTGGTTTTCGAACTAATAAGATATTTGAATACTTTATTTAAAAAATTCGATCATCTCATCGACTGAACGATCATCTCATCGACTCATTCGACTGAACTGTAAGGAAATGGTTAATACTTTATCCGTATATATAAAATAAAAACTCAATGAGTTAGCGAATTATTATAATTTTGCGAAACATCTCTCAAAATAAAGCTGCATTCATTCATTTGAATTATTTGAAAGAACAAAAGTTAATTTTATGATTCTGCTATTGATTTAGATGATTTATCAATTTGTTTAGTAAACTCAAATACCCACTTTTAATGATTTTAGTAGAAATCAACTAATGTTTAGCTGTTTTAGTAAATTTGACGTGACATAAACTTTATCAATTATTTTTATTGTTTCAGCGAAAGATATTACTTGATTTTCGCAAAATTATAATAAATTCATTTAATTAATTATATAATTTGTAATGTAAAATATCAACTAATTTTGTTTAGCCAAATCATTGAATTTTCATTTCGTATTTTGTTAAATGATTAGTTAATACAAATAAAATATTAAATGTAATTATATAATTCATTATCATTTAATTGAGATTAGATAATTCTTCTATTTCATTTTTTTCTGTGTATGTGTGTAACTAACACACCGTGGACAAAGTCAATCAGTTTTAATCTGAATTCGTTACACAATTACGAAAACAACAGATGCTATTTGACTTTCGCCACAACCTCCATACGAAACATACGAAAAATATTTTCCACGTCCAGTAACCTTGCAGAACCCATATAGCGGAACATTTCGGGATATTATGGATACTTAATTATAGGCTTATAATAGGCTAATTAAATGCCCTTAACAAATTTTGAGCTTCATCCATTCCAAATACAACGATGGATTCTTCTAGTTTTAGAAAAAGTTAGCTATGCATGAAAAAATATTTTAAAAACAATTGGAAAATTAAAGGTTGTTTTATGCTAATAAAATGCCCTATTCAATCTTTTTATTCTTCTTCTTCACTTCAAAAATAGTAGAACGCAAATCGAAAATCGGACCAAAAATGAAATTATTGGGTGTAAAACTTAGTTTTTTGGATTTCCTAAGAGATGTCGTAACTTTAGTACTAAACATTCTCATACAATGACACCTACGGCGTTTTAAAGTGTTGACATTCCACATTAAAAACTTTTTACGCTATTTGCCGTAGGCACTTGGCGAAACTCACTAATACTTAATAAACACATAAATTTGTTCAAACAGTTTAAAAAATCACTCGATCGATTTCGACTTGTAAGGTCATCATCAAGAGTGCCTACTGATTTGTAAAAGTAAAACTTTATTAAAAAAAAAAAAAAAAAAAAAAAAAAAAAAAAAGAAGCAGAGAAAAAGAAACAATAAAAAGCAATAAAAATTAATCTATTGATCGCACAGGTGGGCGATTAGACATCGGCTGAGTAACAAAATGCAAGGTTTATTGAAGTACATTTAATTACCCGACGTATTAGTCAAATTATAGAAAAGGGCGGGGTCTGTAATTGGTGAGAAACGCATTCCTCTCTGTTCGTTAAGGATATTTTGGTTAAGAAATATTGATTTTCGAATTTCGTAAGACTCTAAGGTATCTAAACGTCTGCCTTTGGATTGTATACTTATGTAATATGTCTAAATTGTTGAAGCTAGAGAAACTGCAATCATTGCAATTAATCCTATAAACACCAGACTTGGAAAGGCGATCAACTCTAGGTTTATTGTCAAAAATCATTTTCTTTATTTTGTTATTATTATAAAAAGCAAAACTAATATTGGTGTAATTGGACACGATGTGGCTAATTCGTTGGCTCGTTTTTCCTTTATACTCTAAGCGACGCCAATTATCCCGAATCGGTCTATCCGGTGGATAAATACTCGTTAGAGTTTTACGAACCTTCTTTTTTTTTTTTTTTTTTTTTTAATAAATTTTTACTTTTATATCAGTAGATACTCCTGATGATGACCTCACAGTCGTTTAATAAAATGTGTTTATTAAGTATTCCACATTAAAATTTAGTTTGTCATTATTCGTGAAAGCGTAAACAACATATTTTTAATTCCATTTAAACATGTAGAATTTCGTACCAACAAAACAGCATTTGCGGGAATCATTACTTTTTTGCTTTAATCAAAAGGAAAACGCTGCTGAAAGTTTTCGTTTGCTTCAAAAAACTTTTGGTGAACATGCACCAACTCAACAAACTTGCGAAAACTGCTTTAAACGGTTTTGATTTCAGTGACAAAGAACGTTCTGGTCAACCAAAACAATTGGAAGATGAAGCATTTTTGAAAGAAAACTCAGCTCAAACAAAAGAAGACCTTGCCGAAGTGTTAAATGTCAATCAAGCAGCCATAAGCAAACAGTTACATGCCATAAAAATAATTCAAAAAGGAGGAGAATGGGTACCACATGAACTGACTGAAGCCAACATAGAAAATCGTTTAATGGGTTGCAATTATTTGCTTACAAGACACCGAAGTTGGCACTTGTTTTCTCAAATTGTGACTGACGATGAAAAATGGATTTATTACAATAACCCTAAACGCTAAAAATCATGGGTTTATCCAGACGAACCGTCCATATCAACAGCAAAACGAAACATTCAAAATCAGCACTTCAGAACCCATGTGGAAATCGCAAATGGATCGCACAAATTGTCAGAAAGATGGTCGAACGTCATAGATAACGATGGAAAATATTTTCATTAAAATAAAGTTCACCATTTCTTAGAAAAAAACGTGTTTTTTCTGCAAAAAAATCCAAAAAACTAAGTTATACTCCTAATAGAACGAAAAACTTGATCAATTGACAAACAAATATTTTTAGGCTCATTATGTTAAAAGTTTTGGGATTCACTCGTCCTTGATCAAACTTCAGTTTGGTTAATCTAATAAGCTAGCAGAGCCCAAATCGAAAATTGATCCAAAACCGAAATTAGAACAAAAAACAAGACCGTGCCGCTTTTGCTAACTTCCTTAGGCGTCTTGATTAGGCCAAATTGAGCCTAAAATTATTTGTATGTCAAAGATGTAAAACAATACTAATATATAATATATATAATTCTAATTTTGTTTTTTGGCTGTATTTTTGATTAGAGTTCTGCTACCTTTAAAGTGATAAAGCCTTTTGCTTTTTGTAAACGAGCAGAATAAAAAATTTAAATGGGACATTATTTTGATTAACCTTTAATTTTTCAATTGTTTTTAAAACATTTTTTTGATATGGGTTCTGCTAACTTTTTCTAAATCTAGCAGAGCTCATTGTTTTAGTTTGAAGCGATGGAGCCCAAACAAATTTAATAGAGCATTTAATTAGTTTTTGATTACCATACAATGTCGTAATGTTTTGCTGTATGGGTTTTGTTAGAGGACGTTATTTTTCGGTCATTAAACGAAACGAAAAACTCTCATGATCAAAGGCGGTGAATTACTCAAACCGTCTTTCATCTAAGCACTGCTTCGCCCCCCATAAAGGGAGGGAGGGGGGGAGGTACATTTAGTACATACTCGAACAATTTCTGAGTCTCAAGGGAAGTGAGATAGAATGATTTGAAATTTTGTGAGAAATAATTTTCTTTCTGGTTTTCTAATTCAAAAGCTATTGCGCAGTTTTGTAAGAATTTATCAAAATTTAACATTCTTTATGAAAGTGATAGCCACAATAGTTAGACTGGGCTTAATAAAACTATTACCACTAAATCGGATGTGATACCATTACACAGTAAATGAAAATAAGTTTCATGTGGTAATTAATTTTCCCAATTTATAAGACCTATATTACATATATGTCTCAAAAGTCAACCTGTCGCTGAAACTAAAATTTACTTAATTCCACAACAGTTATATTTCACCATATGGTTGAGTATGAAAAAAGCATTCAACACCCATTACTAGGTCATGCTCTCATAAATTTCTCAGTCAACTCCAAAAACACATATCATCATGTACACACATTTTATATAAATGAGCCATGAATGGAATATCATATACCAGAAAGATAAAAAAAAACTAATAAATGTCAACCACCTACTGTTTCAAAATACAAAACACAATCCTCTTCTCTATACACACTAGAAATCTTATCGTTATCACCGAAAAAAATCACTCAAGGGTGAAAGTAAAAATTAATAATAATATACAGTTAGAAAAGTGCCATCTGCTTGTATATCGATAACCCTTTGATGCAAAAATATAAAACACGTGACTCAGCACAAAAAACGCTTATGTATGTAAAATTAAGAAGTCAAAAAGGATCAAACCGCACATTGTTTATGGTGTGCGCATGATACCCAATGGAACACCTGCTTTCCACCACTTTTATCTAATTTATTGGTGTGGTGCACGGTTACGAAACGATCATTCAATATTAAAATATACGAAATCCATCAAAAAATTGTACCCAAATAAAGTTCTTTTTACCTCATACATACGTTTTTATGTATACGCTTTTAGTAGTTTCTTCAACCTGTTTCTTCGATCTGTTATTTAAGAAATTCTTCTTCCATCTTATGTGTTTATGGATATGTGTATATATTTTGTGTACATGAAGCTCAACACACATTTTTATTTACGTGTTTTAATGGTGTTCTTCGTCGTCATCATCAAGATCACCATCATCATCATCATCAACATCCATGAGTCTTTAAGAATGATATTTACCTGTTTTATATAATGTTTCTGTTGTTGCCTTTTAATGAGATTTTATGTGAGTGAAAAACATCGCAGCGAAATATGTTTCATAATAAAATAATTTGTGGGCGATTTTTTGGTTCATGAAAAAGCTGTTTGTAATAATTTATATAAGAAGTTGGATTTTTTTTTTGTCTTTTTAAATGATCTTCGATAGCAAAAAAAAAATGCTAAACGAACAAAAACAGGTAGTCACTCAAATATATGAATGTGGATATAGCGAAAGAGATCGTTTTGATTAATTTTTATTTTGTGATCATTAAATATCATAAAACAATAAATTTCAAATTTTATACGCGCACAGGGGTTAATAACCTTCGGCCGCAATATTTTGGCAAATATGCCGCTACTATATATTATTTCAATAATCTGCACATCGGTTATTTCTGTTCACTAGGCTACGCAATTAGCCTAGATTGGGTGGAAATTTAATTAGATCTGATATTGAACCATTAACCTAAGGAGGTTTTAAATGTAACTGTGAATAAAAATTTTTGATTCAATTAAAAAGATTGGGTAATATGGAGGAGTGCCGAAAATATTTGGTAAAATTAATGCGTGAACGAAACAAAAGGCACCAATGGCCCTATTCTGGTTAAATTTTGTAGCAGTTGTATTCTTTTTCCCCTAAAGTATATTTGGGCTTTTGGGAAAGAATGTTACTTGGGAAGAAATTATTTTCAATTATAGCAGTTTTGACTTTTATTATTCCTTATTCCTTCCTAATTTTAGTAATGAGTTAACTGAAAGATTTTAACGGAAATTTTTTGTATTAACTCATAGCTATATTGTGACTGTAATTTTATATAGAAAACTAGTAAAATTACTTGCAAATATCAATATCCAATTTTCTACTTTAATAAACAGAATTCATCATTTTTTAAGTAAAATTCGATTCAAATATCAACAAAAACCAAATTTAACGCAGTAAAGGCAAATGTCTAAAATTAGTCATTTGTTTTCTTGTTTTATTACGATCACGTGCCAGCTGCGAATAATTAAATTATCCTCCCGTAAATTTATTCCCCAATTGACAGAATTAACTTTTGGAAAACGGAAAATTGGGGAAAAATTTCGGATGGATAGCTGCAACAAAAAAAATTATTTCCTATTCCGGGAGAATTGTCAGAATAGGGCCACGTACAAAGTAAACTATAAAATTAGTGAAATAATCAGAAACCAATCCTTGATCAATTTCTAAGCACATTAAATAAGCACAAGAACCTTTGACCAGCGATTGACCGATTTGATAAACTAATCTACCTGTTGGCCAATGGCAATACCAGATGGTTAAACAAGCATAGGCAGAAATAAATTTGATTTTATTCTAAATCCGATTCATATATTCAATATTGGTTGGAGCACGATCGTTCGTAAGTTACATATGGTGCTGTTCATTCTAACTTGCAGTACCGGGATGTAGTACAGTCTACGCAACATTTGGTAGAAATATATACATAAAAATTGGTTATAATGAATTTTTGATTACAGATTTTTCTATTTTCGGCATTCTCGGTCTTCCTCTAAACTGGAGCTGCTAATAAAGGAAAACGCACTAAAACCACTCACTAAAATTTGCAAAGGTTTTTTTTTTGGAATATCTTAATGAAACTGAGCCCACTGTCGTCTGCTACAAGGGTTTTCCAAAAACACTGAAAATGGCGGCGTGCATCATAACTGCTCTCAGAAACGTCTAAAAAAAACGGGGTTTTATTCGGCATTAAATCGCCCTTGGAATGAACTAAAAGGAAAAAATTGGTTGAAAAATACAAAAAATGGCGGCATTTTTTCGAAAATTAATACACATAGACAACTGTTTTTTTCAATGTGGATCGAAATTGAATGTGGTGAGTCTTTGTTTCAGGAAAATTAGTTTAATGAGTGTTAAGGTTGGTCCAGAAGTCTTTTTCCTAACTTTTTTTCTCAACTCAAACGACTCTCATGAAAATTACTGAGGGGGTTGTACGAGTAACAGGAATCGATTAAAATGACTGATGATTTTGAAATAATCCGTTAGGAAGGACTTCCGGTTAGGCCCGAAACCCGGAAAATTTTATTCAGGGGGTCAACCGGTTGGCCCAGAGTCTCTTTCTTTATTTTTTTCCAGCTCGCAAGATGTTGGTAAAAATTAGTGAGGGAGGGGTTTCGTGTGCCAGAAATCGATTGTGGTGATTGTTATTTTTGCTCCGGTTGAGCCCATGATCCTTGCCTTTATTTTTTCGGCTTGCACTAATTTTATAAACATTTCTGAAGGAGCGTTTTCGAGTACCAAAAATCAATTGTGATGGGTTTTGATTTTAGAAAAATTCATGGACCCCTCGGTTATTCGAGAGACGAGTTCTAGTTCATTTAAGTTTTGAAAGTGCCTGGGATCAATTTCGATGGGTTCTATTTTTGGGGAAATTCGTTTATTCGATCGATCTTGATAAAAATTGAAATGACAAAGGTTTTCTAATGGCAGGAATGGATTATGATGAGTGTTAATTTTGGGAAAAATAGTTTAGGAGGTCAAACTCCGGTGGGTATCCCTATGGGGCCTATTTAAAAGCAAGGCTCAACCGATTGTTATTATTATTTGTGAGGGGGTTTACGCGTGCCAGAAATCGATTACAAGGAGTTCTGATTTTTGAATAATTTATCTAGGAGTTCTCCGGATAGGTTGTCATGTTGCAAGATGTTGCGTAATTTTGCGTAATGTTCCAACATGTAGCGTCATATTGCACAATGTTGTGTGATTTCATTTGATATTGCATCTTGTTGAGAGATGTTGTGTGTGAGGTTCTACTGCCCAGCCTTCTTTTAACATTTCCTTTGGCTTGAACAATGTTCATAAAATTTGGCGGGAATTCATTTAGTAGTCCTCCCAATGGCCTGTCATGTTGCACCCTGTTGCGAGATATTGCACAATATTGCGTAAAGTTACACCATGTTGTGGGATGTTGCCGCATATACAATGTTGCAGAATGTTATGGGATGTTGCACCAAGTTGCGAAATGTTGCACGATTTTTACCTTGTTGCGTCACGTAGCTTCGTGTTGAGTCTCGTATTTTTTTTTTTAAATTAATTTTTTCGGCTTTTATAAATGTTTACTTGTGCGAGTATCAGAAACCGATTGCAATAGGTCATGACTTCGGAAAAGTTCAGTTAGCTTGTCACCCGGTGGAGGCTGGACATCTACTACATAGTTATTTTTTCGATTGCACGTTTTTCACGTTTTTTGTTTTATTTTTTTTTTATATTATGATAAAAATTGGTATAAGGGATTTTTTAAATGCCAGAAATTGATTGTGATGGGTTATGTTTTCTGACAAAACCGTTTCTCCTCGTTCCATTTCATTAATTTTTCTTTGATTCACACGATTTTTATAATAATTGGTGAGGAAAGGTTTTCGAGTGCCAGAAATCGATTGCAATGTTAATTTTTTCCAGTACCAAAAATCGATTGTGATGGGCCCTGATTACGGAAAATTCATTTAGGGTGTCATCTGGTTTAGACAGGGTTCCACTATTTATATTTTTGACACGTACGATTTTGATACAAATTGGTAAATATTTCAAATATTGAATGGTTTCTAGTTTTTTCGGTTCGATTGATTTTGATAAAATCTGCTATGATATGGATTTTCTAATGGCAAGACTGGATTGCGATACGTCCTAATTTCAAGAAAATCCGTTTAGGTGACCTTCCGCGTGCCATTTTGAAAAAAAAATTGATTCTGATAGGTTCTTATTTTTGAAGGTTCTTAGTGCGGTTAGACTTTCTTATATCGTTTATTTGGCTTCAACGATTTTACTCAAATTTGTTTTACAGCATTTTGGAATGCAAGGAAACGATTACAAAGAGTACTGATTTCTGGATAACTAATTTAGGAGTCATCCGGATGAACCGTTATGTTGCACCACATTGCATAACGTTGCACCAGTTTGCGTCATATTGCACCATGTTGCGTGACGTTTAACCATTTTGCTTGATGTTGCATTTTGTTGAGGGATGTTGTGGACTGTTGTTGCGATGTTGTGCAATTTGGTACCATATTGCGTAATATTGCTGCAGTACAAACAATTTTTATAAAAATAGTTTGAAAGGATTTCGAGTGCTAAAATGAGATCGTGGTAAGTTTTGTATTCGAGAAAATTTGTTCGAGGGTTTTCAAATGGTATCTAAGTTAATATTTATAAAAATTCGGCTCGAACGATTTTGCCAAAAAATTTAAGAAGTATTCGAGGGTCACTGTAATGGATCATAATTTTGGGAAATTTGTTGAGGGGTTCTCCGGTTTAGTCGATATGTTGCGTCTTGTTGCATACCATATAGAACTATGTCATTTCTCAACTGAAGGGGATGAAATTCGAATTAATGATGAAAATGCGAATCTATTATAAATTTTGGAGAATTGACTTGTGTCATAGTTTAGCAACATATTGATCATAACCCGCCCTTCAAAAACGGTAATAAATGGTAGTAGTTCGTGAAATTTAAGTGTGCACTCCCAACTTAAATCAAAAATTATGCCGAGTTTTGGCATCCTGAAAAGCGAATTTAAAAAAGATTGTTATCTTAAAATTTGTATACAAATAGATAAATTTAGGTTTACATATATGAATTGCCTTATCCACGTGTTGATGAATTTTGCCCACCAAATAATAAATTTAAGGGTTTCAATAATTATTGGAGAGACGATATTCATCAGTACGTGGGCAATTTTAAGACAAAGCTAAATTCGCATTTGCAGATGTTAACTCACTCACTTATATCTAATGTTTAAATTTTCAACAATTTCTGAATTTGCCACAATACCCTTTATCGTGGGTTATATATAGATACTCAAGATGCTCGATGGCGAACAATTTTAGAATACGATACTTCTTAAAAATATTAGAATAGCCACCAGCAAATTAATAATTTTTTTATAAATCTTGAAATTCGGACCAAAATGTTCCGTTTAATTGGTTTAATTTTCGTTTATATTTTATTGGTTGTGCCCGGGTGTGTACACAAAAACGTTTTATACCAAAAAATGTTCACCCCGTCTAAATGCTAATTCAAATTAGATTATAATTCGTAAAACTTGTTAATGAGGGAAAAGGTTCGTACATTCGACATCATATATTGTGACAATAATTAACTTGTGCACCGTCATTCTGTTCAACAGCATATACACACTATATAAAAATATATAGTGACTATGTAGAAAAATAAAAAACGTCAATATTGTTTTAAACATTTAAATTCAATTGAATGAACATTTAAGTTGTTAAATGAAACTAAATTTCAATGTAATTTAACTGAATCTCCTGTCCATTTTATACGAGCATATCCACAGACATACAATAGACAAAAAAAAAAATGTAAAATTCTCACTCATTCGACTGCGAGTTGACTAACTAGCATTTCTTATATACCGCATTTTATTATACAAAAGTTTTCAAGTTTATTCAATTTTCTATTTTCCCATTTTACATTAAACTGCTTAAGACCAACAACAACAACAAGAAAACACCATAAAATCATTTTATTATTCTAACATAAACAACACACCAAGTATCCATTTCCTTTTGAAAAAGCAAAACAAAACAAAAAAAAAAAAAAGAAATTAGACAGAAAATAAAATTATTGTCAACTATCTACTAACAACTCTCTTCGGCTGATGTGCCTTTTCACTATAAATTACTGATAATGGAATTAAATTCCGTTCCAAATGATTGAGTTACACACAGAAAAAAAAAATGCTCGATGCGGACACAACAAAAAAATTATGTCACAGCGAAGAAAATATGTTAATTGAACATAAACAAGTTAAAATACATAAAGCTTATGTTTTGCTCTTTTTGTTTTAATTAAATTAAAACAGAAAAAAAGTTTGTTTTGCTGAATTATGTTGATGAGCTTAACTTATGCACAGTTAATGTAGCTTTTTTTAAGTGGTACAACTTTGTACGGAATTTCCTCTAATTTTATTATGAATTTGTATTTTAAGATTTAATTAACATAATTTATGTAATTTCAAGCTTTGCGTTTATCATACGAGATACTTGAGAGTAATTTTGACTCTAAACGAATGTTTTGATGACCTAAAACAGCATAATCGTTTTCTACTCGTGTCGCTCTTTGTTTCAGGCTCTCTAAAATCACAATCTATGTACATAATTTTTAATTGCTTCTGCAAGAGAGAACAAACCATGGTTCTTAGGAAATGTGTAACAGTATCAAAAATTGCTTTAAAATTCTCTCGCTAAAGTGGTAATTACATTGGCCGACCGATCAAGAGAGATTAAGCGAAGCATTCTATTCAAGTCTTCAACGAAAATTCTTTATAAATACCGTTTATAGTGGTCCGAATACATGGCAACGTGTAAAAGTAATACTAAAAGTCTTCTTGTAGTCAGAGTAACGATATTTACAACTCTAATTACATAAGATAGCCATTTGTCAAAAACATTGACTAAATTGATCCGTGCCTTTGAGAAGAATATCAATTCAGGATTTAATTACGTGTAGCTTCTCCTTATTTCGCAAATGTGAAATTCGCGATGACAAGTGATACAAAAAATAAGCAAAATTGCGACAAAATGATGACTTTTGCATACTGATAAAGTTAGCCGAAAGTTGCCAGCCGAGCGTGAAACAAAATCGAAAATGCAGATAGTGTATCGAGTGGAGGGCAGGGGGGGGGGGGGAGGGGAGGGTGATGTGCCAATTTGTAAAAAACTTACATTTTAAAGTGTTATGTCTGGCAACGTTTTATGTTACGAGTTCCAGAAAATTGGTGGTAGTTTCAAGTGGTGGTAGTCTCATTTGAAGCGGATCGTTGATGGTTAGATTACCCCTGAAAAATTTATCAGGTGAAGTTTCATGTGAGGAGCTCGGGTAAACGATATACATGTGCAAACTTCACAAATTTGTAGAAACTTTTAAAGTGTTTTATTTGGAAATAGTCTCTTTTGAAACGGACCGTGAATGGTTTCAAGCGGATAAATTATCAGGTCAACTTTCCAGCAATAACCATCGACACCCCGATTCAAATGAGACCTTTTCCAGATATATCATTTTAAACGTTAAGCTTTCACAAATTTTTGAAGTTAGCACGTGTATTTCCCTTCCTCCAATTTTCTTGAAATCCCAACAAGAAACCTGACCTACAAAAATTGGTTCCGAGACAGTATCTGCATTATCGTTTTTTTCGCTTTCGTCTGACAATTTTCGGATAACTTTAACAGGCTGTCGCTTGCGCCACCTTCTATTTTTAAAATGTTTATCAATCCGAAGCCCCTATTACATTTTCGCCATTTTTCACTTATCAGGTATACTGTGGATCATGCAGCCGTTCCTGTTTTCTGAGGATCTCTGCACAGATGCATACTTCATCCTCAGTTTCTCATGTAATAATCTGGCTCTTTTAGGCTCTCATCTGGCTCTCATTTTTCCTTGTATTGAATTAACGAGCAAGCCTCATCTTAATTTTTAATAGGTTTACGTAATTGTGAAAATCCAAAAAATTTTTGAGCGGGATTTAACGGATTTGCCAGTTCATATTGTAGACTTCGTGTTTATGAGAGGAAGTTGTAAGAGATAATTATAATTTATAATTTCGCCTACTTCCGTTGAACAATTAATACTAAAACGTTTTCCATTTATCAGATATCATTTCGAGGCAGGTATGATAATTGTCAAATAAAGTTCTAGACTGAAGAGGCAAACATATTTCGCAAACAAATTGACCTTTGAAAAAATTAATCGAATATTTTCCAACCTCATCAAAATAGTATGGTCGGTCGGTCTTGGTTGGTAAATTTAAAAAAATGAAGGAGTGAATATGTTGTGGTCGACTTATAGGATTTTTGGTAAAAACTGTCTTGTATGAACAAAAACAACATTATCGTTGCTGAAATTTCAGAAAACCAACAAAGTCAATCCTTGATGGTTCAAAATAGAATATTTAAGTTTATAAAAATGGTTAAATTCTTTGTCGTTTTCTGTAAATGCTAAACTTTAATAGCAAAAACTGAAAAAGCTTCATTGGAAGCGGCCACTTCCGGTACATAAATTTACATGTCATATACAAAATTATCTGAAATAATTTTGTTTGACATTTAATTTAAAACCTTTTTGTTTTAATCGTTTCTTCGTAAAAAATGCCAAATACTTTTTAAAATAATTGCAAAAAACGAAAAAGCTCTAAAGGAACCTGTCACTTTCGATAGACCGATTTCGGTCAAAATTCACTTCGATCTCCCTATTTGTGGAAAAGCTTAGGTATAAAATTTTAATCCAGCGAATCAATCCGTCTGGGTAGGACAGGGTCGAATTTTTCTTGAAAAGCTTTTTTATCAATTTTTGTTTTTCTTAACCGTTCTTCTCGTAAACGATATATACTTTTCAAAATATATGCAAAAAATTAAAAAAGCTCGAAAAATGGAGGCTGTCACTTTCGGTCGGCCGAATTTAGTCCAAAATCATTGGGATCTCCAAATTTATAAGAATAGCTTAGGTATACAGTTTCCCCAATCAGCCAATCCGTCTGGGCTGTAGAGAACCAACAGACATTTAGTAGGCACAGCACCGTACATGCTCACATACGGACACACACGCAAACATAGGCTACACACACACACACACCAAAAATTTTCATGATTACAACACTTACTTTTACTGCGTAAAAGGAAGTCAAAACGATTCTTAAAAATAACTGTTTTAAATAAATTCGGAAAAGAGAAATTGTAAAAATGCACACTTTCGAAAAACACTATTACGCTACGACGCTACCGCTAAAGTAACATGCATTTTCCGTCACGTTAATTATCAGACAGGCATCAGAAAATCAAGAAAAAATTAGCGAAATATGCGATTGGTATCGTTTATTGTTGAAAGTTTTCGCCATTTACAACAATGGGAGGAAACCCCAATAAAATGATGACTTTTGTGCTACTTGGTGTTTTAAAGTATTTATCAATCCTTGGTCCATATTGCAAAGTAAAGCTCTTTCTTGTGTAGTGCGGATCTATGCACAGATGAACATATTTTCTTTCTGATCGTTTCAACAGACCGGTTCATTCGCATATCTGACAACAAAAATAGCTAAAAAACGGGACATATGCATAAGGCTAGACCCTCATAAACTACCACCAGAGAGATAGAGATTATCCGAGCTGGTCCCTTACAAAACCACAAAGAGGGCCAGAAACCCCATGAGAAATCTTAGCGAGCTTCCATTGACGAAACGCTGTGATTGGACTTAAAACTTTACGGAACCTAAACAGGGGACGGCCCATCTGAGGGCTCTCTGTTTAAGGTAAAAAAATGTGCCCATGGAATCTCTAGTGGCAGCTGTAATTGGTAGACCTCATTAAGTTAGCGACATACTGTCTACAAAATAGGGTAATGTGAAAATTATGATTCTAGCTGCCATCTATCGACGAATCATGAAAGAAAATCATGCTGGATGGCAATGGAACCATGATCTAAATATTTATTTATATTACTAGAATGAATATTCCATGTTTACTCAGGGCACAGGTTTGATTCCAAGATGCGCCTAGCTTCGTAGAATTGAAGATTGTATAATTGAGCAATCTATGTACTTTAATATATTCAAGAAGGATACAGATGATAAGACGTGGATGAATGACGGCGAAACGGTGGTCACTGGGGACGTCTCTGAAACGATTGGTGGGAAGCTCGGTCCTTATTCTAAAATCGCTACAAACCTCAAACAATGCAATGCAGCCTCGATTGTTCTTCTTTACCAAATAAATTTTGGAGTCGTTAGGACTTACAACTCCCAACATTACAGCTGGTACATCCACAGCATGTAGGTAAAATTTACAAATTTCACTATCAGTAGAGGCTTCGAATAACCTCATGATAAATAATGACCTAGTTTTTATAAGTTATATTTTCTGCCTCTGCAGATAGTGCGAAGTGTCTCTTCAGAAAAGTGAAGACAGCTAAAGCTTGCGGATTGAAACTCCATATAGTAAGTTATCAACAAAACATACAAATTCGAACTAAGAACTAAAATACGAGAGTCTCGGGAGGAATTCATATTACGTATTGTACGATTTACCAGTTAAACCATTCCGAGTTATAGTCATCGTCCGGATAAACTCTGGACCCACTTGCTTGGATTATTAGGAGCTTCTGATAAAAATGGATGGGTTATTGAGATGGTTCTGATCGACCACTTCCTCGGCTTCTTCTCAACTGCGCCAAAACGGCTAAGGCCTAATATAACTACAGGGCTCTCTAATACAATGTAAGAAACACGAACCTAAGCAGCTTTAAGTTATATTTCTAAGCGATATCTCTAGATGCCTAAGACGGGGAAAAACTCTTCTTGTAATCAAAGGTCTCAGGGCTTGCTTGGATAAGTGGTCTGAGTGGCCTGAGCCCACCTGCAAGTTGAGTAAATTTCGAAAGACTTAGCGCAAGCAAATGTGCTCAGATCTTTAGTCAGACGGAATTATAATCAACCGATATTGTTTGAGCTTCAATCTACAAAAGACTGAATTGATCCTATTCCAAATACCTGTAAACATCCTTAGGTCGACTATTTTAAATAGCATCAGTTTAACGTTTCCTTTCCTTTCTGCTGGAAATGTAATTTAATAAAAAAAGTAAATAAAGCCATTATTGCGCTTGACTTTTGTAGACTGACATTGTGAAAAAATGTGGTTTCGAGACCCACCTTGATCATTGACTTTAGACTTCGTTGACCATTCAATATTTTCATTAAAATTTCTGGATGGGACGCTAAAACGCGAAAGTCAAACTGTAGCCAGCCACTTACACATATTCGAAACTAAACAACGGAGAATACAGAGTTACATAATCTAGGCCCATGTAAATTTGGATCGAGTTTCATTCAATCATCTCAGATGAAATATACATGTGGTTACGTAACAATTGAATGTTTATACACGAGAGTAGTTCATACTCGTTTAAAGACCCCAACAAAACCAAAAACATCAATTCATTGATAAAAATCTTTCCGTCTTGAATAAAACTAATTTGCATATGTGCGAGACGTAAAACAACCAAACCACATTAAGTATAAACATTTTTCGCTTTTTAATTTAAAAATAATTAAATCTACATGTATCATATACTCGTACATGTACATACGAGTAATCCATCAACGTGTGAGATCTCAAATAAAAATTTCAAAGAAACACTATCTATATACAAATTCCTACCCACGCGTCGATTTATTTAGGTGTTTTTCTCTAAATTCTCGATACCTATTAGTTGGTAACGAATGGTAACTGTTTTCTAAAATCGCGCGTATGGTGTCAATTAACTTCTAAACCACGAAACAAAACACGGTTTAGTAATTTTTGTGCGCCCATAAAATTGGATGTTGTTTAGGTTCGCGCGCTCGGTTCACATACACATTTTTTAATTAACTCATTTTATAGGTACGCCTACACCTCAAAATTCAGAAGTTATCTTGATCCATAAATTTGCTTACCATAACTGTTTTTGTTGTAATAAAAAAAACTTGAATTTCGATTTACAGCCGATTAATCACTCGGGGAACATTGTTTTGAGCTTTTTGTAAACAACATTGGTCACTTCAGGGAATGTGTACTGTATGGGATTGATGATGGCCTTTAATAAAACAGTCGTATGCTAGAAAGTGACTTTCTATATATTATTCAATGATTGATTGGTTTATTGTGCGTGCTTGCAAAATGTAAGAGGCGATTTAGAAGATTAATGAGGTGTCAAATTCTCTGTCATATAGTAGTTGATTGGAGATTTTATCCATTATGAGCATCAAACTATAAATTTTAATCCATCTCAAAACTTTATTATCCAAAAATTTTATATTGTGTGCGTTTTCTAAGAAGATAAATATTCCGCAGTGCAAATTGACGTACAAAGCAATATTTTACATATTTCACCTAAATAATGATAACAAGTGGTAAAAAAATGTAATTATTGTATATAATGTAAATTATATAGGTAATAAATATAGAAACGTAGTGCGATCTACAATACATACAGGTAGCCCTCCACGAACACGGCACTTGAAGAACACGAGTTTCAAATAACACGGATACCTTCGGTTTCAAACTACATGATTTTCGAGTAATTCTTTTGAAAAAAATTAAAATAATGTCGCTCCTCTTTTATTTTATTTTTTGTATACCATTGCAAAAAAAATGTAAGGTATTATTTTTATTTTCACTCTCGTTTTTTGTAGTCTCGAACAGCACAATTTCAATGAACATGGAACCAATTAATCGTATTCTTGAAGGGTTACCTGTAATAATTACATATATTCCAAGAAATTGGTTTTGTTTCAATATAATCATAGAATAGTAAAAGATTAATAAACCGGTTAAGGCATCGGCGTTTGAATCGGGAGGTATGGGTTCGGATTCCGATAAAGTGCAGAACTGATGAGCCAACCCATCTTCAATGCCAGTACTATATGCTGGCATGGAGCTATTCAATGTGCTGCCAACGCTATGGCCGTACGTCCTCGAATTGGCTGCAGCAAGAGGCTGCATAGATAATAAAAATAAGAAAACGATGAATGAAGCCGAACAAAGTTTATTTTATCATTTTTGAAGGTTATTATCAAGGTACATCACTATCTGGAATTTTTGGACATTTTTCACATTTTCTAATATATCTGCATGGCCCTGCAATGTAATATTAAAGTGAAGTACATAGTAAGTCATAATAAACGGTTCAGTTGAAATTTCATCCAGGTCAAACTAGGGATATAAGAGTTGTAAATGCTAGAAGTTGATATTTAGCGAAAGAATTAATTTCCCTTTTATCTCAAGAATATAATGTGTCATCTAATATAATCTATTGGGTTGTTCGAGAAGTAATTTCGTATTTTCCCGACAGTGGACTAAAATGTCTATTTTACTGCCATCAGTGTCAACATTTTGTCCTCTCAATTTTGATGTTGAAGAGCACCATGACCAGTTGAAGCTAACGGAGACAAAATAAAGGCATTGATTGAAAGAGCAAATTTATAAAATTCGACGGTTTTTGATCACGTGAAACGCCTTGGTGTAGTTTCAAAGGTCGATGGGTCCCAACCGACGCAAAGCACTTTGAAGGTCAACATTTCACAGGAATCATTTTATGAACTCGTTCTGGACAATACCACGATAAATTCTGAAGTGTACTGTCATCAAATGGATAAATTTAATGATTCACGCAAGTTTTCTAACACGCTTTTTTAACAGCTTGGATGGGATGTATTTCCACACCCTTCATGCTCTCCAGATGTGGCTCCTTCGGAATATTAATTGCTTCGGCCTCTACAAAAAATTTTAGACGACACAACCGTTTCTTCAAAAGAGGGCACCAAAAGTGCATTGAATCCGTTTATCGAGCAAAGTTCAGAAATTTTATGAGCATGAAACTACGCTACTTCCAGAAAAATGGCAAAAAGTATTGAATGAAAATGGAGAATATTGAACTCAATAAAATATTTAAATACTATATAAAAATCGTTTATCATTGTCAAAAAAAAACGAAATTACTTTCCGCACAACCCAATAATTTAATAATACGAGGGATAGTTGTATACAGGTAGCCCTCTAAGAACACAATTTCAAGGAACACGGATACCCATTTTTTCAAATTACACGGTTTTAAACAACACGATTTTCGTTATTCTGTTTTATTTTTTTTGTACATCATAACAAAAAATAAAACGTAACGTTTTTTTTTTAAATTTTCTTAATTTTCTGCTCGTATATCCGTCTGTGGACACAAAAAAAATAAAAAAATTACCACACTGTAAAACATCACAAAAATTAAAACATTTTATAAAAGTAATAAATGAAATATATGTAAAACGTGCAGTTCTATACCACTGTAAATTATTCAAATTCATTTAGCTAAAAATAATACAAGTACACAACCACCTTGAAAATAAATAGAGTGCAAAGGGTTAAATATGAATATGTTTTATTGAAATATATTATACTTAGAGGAATCGATTGAGATTGGTCCAGGTTTCGGGGAAGTTCGCTCGAACTCCGTCCGTTGCGGCCCGGGCCTCTATCTATATTTTTGCCGGCTCGAGTATTATTACATTTGGTTTGGCTTGGACGATTTTGTTTAAATTTAGCGGGATAAGGGTTTCAAATTCTGATTTCTGGATAATTTATTTAGGATTCCCTGGAGAGGCCATCATGCTGCACGGCACCATATTGCATGATGTTACGCCATGGTGCGTCTTGTTGAACCATGTTGCATGATGTTGGACCATGTTGCATGATATTATACGATTCTGCGTTAAGTTGCACCATGTGAAGTACCGCTATATTGCTTGATATTGCATCTAGTTGAGCGATGTTGTGTGATGTAAATGTTCCAGAACGATTACAAGTAGAACTGATTTCTGGATAATTCATTTAGTAGTCCTCCGAATTAGCAACATGTAGGACCATGTTGCGTGATGTTACATAATATTGCGTTATGTTGCACCATGGTATGAGGTGTTGAATATGCACCTTGTTGTTCCATTTTGCGTTATGTTGCGCGATTTTGTACTATGTCGCATCACGTTGCTTCGAGTTTGGTTTTGTGTTTTTCGTTAATTAGATATCACTAATCGCGTCCTTTTGTTGATTGTTGTGAGTATGTTGTGAGTATTTATAGCATTCGCTGTTGGTTTTCTTTATTTATTTTATTTTCGGTCAGCACGATTTTGGTTAAAATTGGTGAAGAGAATGTCAAAGAATCATATGACAGGATTCGATTTCGAAGTGTGTTTATTTCGGAAATATTCGTTTTGAACCCCCCCCCCCCCCCTTTCACCGCACAGGCCCGAATGATTAAGATAAAAAATATGGTGTTAACGGGTTTCTAATGATACAAATGGATTGTGATGAGTCCTAATTCTGAGAAAATCTATTTGTTTTGCAGGTCGAAAGACTTTAAATAAAAAGGGGTGAGATGGATATGCTGAAAATCGATCACTGTACCTTTGGGCTGTAGTGTGGCCAAATTATGGTGAAATAATAGTTTATTATTTGTAAAAGTATAACATTTACGAAAAAATTAACTTGGAGTAAAATTTGCAACAACCTAGTGGGAAATTTGTCAACAAGCATTCGAATAAATGTATACTAAGAAAAGACATATGTTGCTCTTTTTACCATTTTTCTAAATGCGTATGAAAATGACAAAAAACACTCCTTGGTTAATTTTTGATGGTATGTTGTCTCCATACCATTTTACTAAAATTTTATCGAAATGACGGTTTGTGATAAAACAAAAGCTTTTTTTTTTGGCTAAGTTTTTGTTTTATTTTTGGAAAAATTTGTTTTTGAATATATTTTGTGTTATTTTACAGAAAATGAATATAATTTTGACATACGAGCGCATGAGAATCAATTTCCACAAAAAAGTCTGGTGTTGGCCACAACATATACAGTATTAATTTTTTTTTTTTTTTTTTTTTTTTTATTAATTAATATATTTATGCAATTTTTATTAGACATTGCATCACATTTTGAGCTTAAAGCTCATTTGTAACGTGATGTAAACTCTATAATAATTTCAAAGTTAATGACCACCTTCTTTGTGTCAAAACCCATAACATATTTTTATTTGCATCCATGTAACAATTTGGCGCCTGTACGATGACATCATGACTTCATAAGCTTATCTTTTTTATATCGTTTTCGGTGCTACGGCCTTCATTTTAGTTTAATATCGATGAACAACAGCTACCACTCCAAATTGAAACTATTGTGCATCCGCCCCAAAAGTAACATAAAGAGTTTGAAAAATATTCAAAATGTAAAATTTTGAAAAATTAGGAACAAAAATTTATGTACAGTACACCCCTCGAAACCATCGAGAGGTTTGGATCTAACTTGAAAGGAACCTAATTTGCAAAGAATAACGACTCAATAGAGTACAGAATAAAAAATGAAGATCAATGAAAAAAATTGAGTTAATTTTTTTTTGGTAATATTCTAATTTATCATAACATTATTTAATTGTTTTTCGCAAGGCTGTTGGACGAGGTTGGCGTCGTAGTTGAGATCCAGGACGTCTTAGTTCTGATCTAGACGAGTACCCTAATATCAGTTGTGCTTAAACGATCCAAGATAGCAAGCAGTGTTGTGCCGTATTGTCTACACCGCATAGATAATTAATACTCTACTTGTCTACACTTGTCTGTACGTAGTCAATTAAAAAAATTAGGTCGATAATGTATAAAATGTCGAAAATGAATGATTCTGTTAGCAATCAAAAAAATTCTATGATTTCTTCGTGAATGGAAACGTTTGGCTTCATTTCTACCTCACACTAGAAAAATGTGATCACAAGTTTTTAAATGAAAATGACGTACTCCTATGTGGAGTAAATAATAAGTGTCACTCGCGTGCAAGAAGTATATGCACGGATTATGTTGAAAAGAAAAAACGGTTATTTCTTGGACATAATTTAGCTGTGTTACTCCAATTTAAAAAAATATTGGACTAAAGTCAAAAATCTATGTAATCTAACTTTATACACAGAAATTTTAAAACCTGAAATTTTGAAAGTTTTCAAAAATATGAAAAATATGAATACCCTGACCTATGTTCTCCATAATGAACAAAATCATCACCATTCAACAAAATGACAAAGCACAAATTTATGAAAATATTTATAACAGCTATCGTACAAATTTTATTCTGATAAAACCACTCAAATACCCCAATATTTCTATATGAATCGAGCGAAAATATTCGATTGTACACAAAACCCATTCGTGTGGCCGCCATTCCTGCATTTTTCCTGCAGAAAACATCTAAAAATACCCTCCTATTTCCCGGTTCCTATCTAATTATTCGAGGTGGATTTCATCGATTACTGTGCAGTATTGATACTACCAATAATAACCTATCAAGAAATATAACAGGATCGTGTTAAATACCTGCGGTTAAGATTAAGAAAACTACCGGTGTAGGCTTATTTACCGATATGCAAACCACGCTGGCGAATTTACGGTGTACGATAATTTATCGAGTGACCCATGAGAAATAGTTTTTAAAACAAATAAAACCAATACGCGCAAACTTAATCCAAACATTTAATAAAGGACAGATTAATCCTGGCCAGCGTGAAGTATACTACTCGTAATATAACCGGTGTGGAATTTCTGGAGACTTTTAAATTATTGAACGCTTTTATAATTTGGACAGAAGTTTATACCAGTGTACAAAACTAATTTTAGTTAATAGATTTTAGACGGATATTTGCCCACCCCATTTTTTACTTGTAAAAATGATCAAATTTTTGTATTTCATATTTTTTGTTTCAAAAATAATTTGAATCATCAGGCATATACGCAATTTTTCAATGAAAGGAGGTCGTCCTAGTTTATGGCAAATTTCATAGATTAGCTCCCGTAGTGGCTTAATAGGTTTGAAAGGGCATCCGTTGTGGAATTAAAATCACCAAATTTCATTTCAAAGACTCATTGAACTGCTGTTACGATTGTGGTTAATGCTGTCCTGAGTTTTATTGCTCTTAATTCATCGGTACCAGTTAGTATTTTACTGACCTTAGATATGAATCGGAGGAGATGTGTAATTACTCATAGTAGTTTTAAAAAATTGATATGCAGGCGATGAGCTTGATTATGGCGTTCACATGGTTTCATGCAACAAATCTATGGTTTCATTTAGTACGGGTTTCTTAATTATTTCCAACCTATAAAAGTGTTCAATAATTTAAAAGTATCAAGAAACTTCATACCTATATAACTTGATACAATTAAAATTGTATTCTATTGGTGCAAGTGCATTTTCACTGAGAAGAAAACAAATTTGAGTAGACAGTTGTCTATTAAAATTTTACAAAATTTTGCTTGTTGATATCCGATATCAAAAGCAGGTGATTGTTGAAAGCGGTGCCACAAATAATAAGGTACCAAAACAATTGGAAGATTAGGTAAATAAGAAAATGCCGAATATTCTATACAGATCTCATCTGAAGTTTATTAAATTTAACCGCAAAAATCGTAATCTAGGTAAAATAGTGGTTTTTGGTCTGCCAGTGTTTCGGATTTTTTTGTTGGCTGTTAACATTTTGACACTTCCGAATTTCGCGTAGACTGTTGTGCGTCTACCCATTAAACACGACACAGGTTCAAAGGCAGTTCAGATATTCTTCACCGTGTCAGCAGGCTGTGACAAAACGTATTCGTAAAAAATTGCTAATATAGAAACTTAAAATTGCTAGAGTAAAAAACACAAGTATGTCCACAAGTTTGAATAGATTGGCGTACTGATTTCGATCGTTTGAATATTTTCTGCTTAATTATAAGCGTAGCTTCCGAATACGGGTGGTACGCGGTAAACATATTTCTCGTGAGAAATTTTACGTAATTAATTAGTTTATCGATTGAAATGTTTTCGTATTATCATTGATCTATAAAACCCATATAATAATCTTCAAAATTATATTTAAATTTATTCAACAAACCAAAAATATTAATTAGTAGAAAATAAACAAATTAATTATTTTCCTGTTTCTTATAAAAACTTTTGAAAAAATTGTTTCTTTCTTAAGCTACGAACGGTAAAATTAATGAACTTAGAGATAACGAAACAACAACAATAAAATATACCAAACTTAGTCTTCAACTGAATTAATAATAATGCATACTGCATATAACCGTGTATAAGAAGAAACAAGATCTGTTATTTTTTTTTTTTGGTACGAAAATAAATCTTACCTCGAACTTATATAAGAATATGACAAGAGGAAAAACCAGTATTTTCTTCTATTGTTTTGGTTTAGGCGATAGATTTATAAATGTAACAAATTCATATATAATTAGCTACGTGTGCAAAATACTTTGCATGTGCCCATCCATCATTTACCTCAATATATGTAGTTATACCGAAAAAAAAAAAAAAATTAATTTCGCTGTGAAATGTCAACCGATCACGAATTTCGTGTATTTCAAATATCGTAAACTTTTTTAGTTAAATTGTTATTTCTATTTAACATGTACATGGTGAACCGAGTGCACAACATAAAATCGTACTCGTTTATTTAAGAATACAGAAGTTCTGATTAAATTACACAATTTGACGGAAGACTAATCTTTTCGTATTTCTCTATTTCTTGTTTATTTTATTTTTTTGTTAATTTTTATCAAACGAATATTGGTATTATACAGGCGTACTGCAAATGACGTAGGTGTGCAATGGGATTTTGTAAAAACACAAAAAAATCGACGCTATCCGAAGCCCTCCTGTAGATATACATAATATTGAATTGATTGGACTATCGAGAATTTTTTTTATATAAATATTTAAAGGAATAATTTAATAAAAATAAAATTAAATAGAAATACGTGATTTTTTATTTTTCATCTTTCAAGAAGTTAAAATGTTACAGAAACGATATACAACAACAAACATTTTATTTCTTCTGTATATTCGTCTCCATATATATGATGAAGATTTAACTTTGGTGGTCATGAATATATTGTTATTAATGTTAATATTATTATTATTATTTTGTTGTTGTTGTTTTTGTTGTTCCTGTGATGCATTTTAATGTACATATTTACATGAAATTTTAAAAAAATAAAGCAAGCAAGACATGATAATTGGTGGCAATTTATTTATTTTGGTTCATCATATACGTATACAGGTAATATGTAATTGATCTATATACATTAAATATTATACGTATTTTTAACGGGACGTTGGTTGATTATAAGTATTCTGGACTCTTATTTAACATATGCGTAAGAACGAGAAAGATATCAATTACTTTAGGGCTAAATAAGTGTTGTTGTATAATGAAAAATGTCTTACCACACGCTTATTATGAATGTGTATGGTTGATTGAGACATGACAGTATTTTTGATAACACGGGAGGTCAAATTTTGACGTAAGTTTCATTCTCACATTTTTTGTGGAATTTTTTAAGGCATGAGAATAAAATGGAAATGGGTTCATCATTCCATACAATATTTAAAAAACGATAACCTAACGAAATCTGTATGAAATCTATTGGACGAAAATGTTAATACGACCGCCAAGTATTATGTAAACTAAAATTATTAACAGGGATGGGTGAGGTAGATTACGCAATTTATTCTACACGATTGTCGACACGTAAAGAGTATATAGCAATTTTTTTGCTTTTTTGACGTCGACAATCAAGACTACGTCGATAACCTAGAAAATGATTTTTCTCAATATTTTACTTTACCGTTCAAATGAAAAATTTGAAATAAATTTAAAATTTTTAATTAACTAGGAACATTTATCTATAAATATGAAAGAGCTGCTAATCATAAATATATTTTAATAGATTATTTGCTTCGTGCGACATCTCTTATTACGAAGGAAGATTTCTATCGATCATGACAGTGTAATACACAATTTTAATATTTTCTTTTGGTTTTGTTTTAATACATCTTTCTACTGTTACTGAGATCAAAAAATGCCACTACAAATAAAAAACAATCACTGCTTTAAGCGGCATACACATAGCGGGCCTATATGCTAGATTAAATAGAACATCCACTTCCATTATGTAATTCAGCCTCATTTACCTGATTCACATTTAAATAGCTCACCATATTTAAAAAAAAAACTATTTCAGTTGACATAGTATCAATTTGAGAAAATTTATTTTTTTCTGGGAGAATTTTGACATTTCAAGAAATATTTTTAAGTTCAGTATACAACATATTTACTTTTAATTGGGCCTTGTGTCAGTAGATGTTTACATAACATACATGGTTCAATTTTGTTTTACCATTGCACTGTGAATTCTTAAGTATGGCTGCGGCATTTTTAATTAGTTTGCAATTATCAGTCGAATTTCGTACCAAAAAAACAGCATTTGCTTTTGCTTTTAGAAACTTTTGATGAACATGTACCAACTCAACACACTTGCGAAAACTGGTTTAAACGATTCAAAAGTAGTGATTTTGATCTCAGTGACAAAAAACGTTCTGTTCAACTAAAAAAATTAGAAGATGAAGAATTGGAAGCATTATTGAAGGGAAACACATGAGCTCGTTGAGGATTTTTTTATGTAAAATATTTATGAACGGTCTTATTTTAAACAATCGGTCATAGTTTGGGTTCTCTTTTGGCCACATACTCGTAAGCAGTATTGTGCCATATTCTCAACACAGCGTAGATATAATTAATATTCTACATAGGCAGACAATTATAAAAATCGACAATGTTGAGAAAGTAGACAATATTACAACAATGTCGAAAATTACTAACGTTTTATATGGTTTCCTTAAAGACGGTTGGATGGATGTAGAAAACCTTTGACGATTCTCCTATTTTCCGGATTCATTGACATAGGATGACATGGAGCGGATTACACCAATGTCCGTGTATCGCCAGTATCAGAAATAAATTTGAGGGAATATTTTCCTATACTGTCCTAAATTGGATTATTCAGACAAAACAATCATGGGAAATCGCAAATTTAGTTAAATTTTAGTATTTTGAATTTGGGCTCTAAACCCAATCAATTGAAAAATACTAGAAATACGCCAAAATAATGTTATGTACGTGTTAGTTGATCGATGCCATCGTTCAAACCAGTTTATGTTAGGCTAGAGGCAAGAAAATGTCTGAGGAGTTGTATAATTCAGAATTAACGTAAGCTCTTATTTATGTCGTTTTTGACTTTTTTGAAACGTGCGTTTAATGGAGTATGTTATTTTTGTTTTTTCAATACAAATTCCAATAGGAAGCGGGAAATAAAATAACATGACAGCAATTTTATGCCGGTTTTCTAATTTTATATACTTAACCACCCGGGATCTCTAGATATTCTATGGAATAGTGTTTAAATGTTAGTTTTGATTCGTGATGTTTAATTTCAGCTGTAAAATATTATAATAAATAATACCAATCACACGAGATACCGATCGTACCATTGTTCACTAATTTATCGAGAGATATGAGAAGCAAAAATGTTGAGCTTATTCCACCGAGTGCGCGGAAACTTTGTTACGCCCACTGATCGTTCCATCAAATTATAATGGTAAATATTGTCCACCAACATGTTGAATTTCTTTGATATCGAAAATTTCTTTATTTTTGTAGCCAGTGATGAACCTTCACGAAATATATTTGTAAAAAGCTAACGTTCTATTTTTTAAAAAACAAATATGTCTTTGGAGAGAAATACCCTAATTATCTATTTTTTTATTGTTGGTGTTCTTCTTGTATTTTATGTTCAGCTGGAGTTGTGATTTCTTGTTGAATAGATCGATCGCTTGTTAAATGTGAAAAAGTGAATTTTGTTTAAGTAGATCTACAAGGAATCTTACCGTCATAACTTGAAGGTAAGTTAATTTATTTTATTTGAACTACATGTTTCAACTTATAATTTGTATAGTAATGACTCATAGTTATAACTAATGAGTAATATTTGTGTAATATAAATCTCAGTTATTTTTGCAAAAATATTTAGTTTTCAGTGTAATTAATTAGGGGCTCATTACTGGGTTTACGAAAACAGAAAGGATCCATTTTGTGCTGAGAGAGCACATAGTTGGATCCTAAAAAATGCTTGTTCTAGTTATGAGTAATTTCGATGACAGTCCCCATAGCTCATTAGTAGTTATTTTTATTATAATTTAGATTATAAATTTGTTTTAGGATCAGTTTGACTAATCGTTACAATGCCTTCCAAAAAGAATTATAATTTGGAAGACATCGAAAATGCACTTGAATATATAAGAAGTGGGACTTCAATTCATGCTGCTGCTAGGATTTTTAACATTCCGAGAGCAACGCGGTAACAAATGATATAACTCATTTTAAAAAGCATCCACAGTTATCCATGACTTCCGAGGCGATAACTAATGCTAGTGCATGCGTTTCAGAAAAAGATATTAGTTTCAATAAATTGAAGATTTTTTTGTTTCAAAAAATTTAAATTCCGTATGTATTTCTGCTTTGTCCAAAAGGAGGAACAGTCTTGGCACCTAACGAGCAAACAACGCCAACGAGATAGATAAAGGTCGGGCCAAAGAGTGTATTGCTGATGTCATTGTGATTCCTCCGATGATAGTGTTTCAATATAAAATAATACCGGAGGATGTAATTGATTGGATTCCGAAGGGCATAGTTTACACAAAAACAGATTCTGGGTGGACGACTTTGGACTCGTTTTTATTTTACATTAAGGAAGTTTTTCCGCGCTGGTAGCTAAAATTATAACCTTCCAAGTAGTGCTTTTTGTCGATAGTCATAAGATACATCTAACCTACTCACTTTCTAAATTATGCGAGACTCTTAAGATAAAATTGATATTTCTATACCATAACTCAACAAGGATTCTTCAATCAGAGTATGTAACGATCTTTAGGCCTTTGAAATTTGGCTGGATAAAGGAACTTCAGGTGTGTAGAAGCACCAACCTGGACGAACAGTTCTCCTAGAAACATTTCGCACTGATGTTGAAAAATGTTATTGATAAATATGCCAAACGTAACACAATAATTAATGGATTTCGCACTTGTGGGATTTCTCCCTTCAACGCAAATTCTATTGATTATTCCAGGTGCCTTGCAAACTCAACACGAATTTCAATGAAATCTGAAAGATCCGAAGTCGACTTAGTTGAGGAGTTTATTGGAATTGCTGGATTTGAAAAAAATTAAACAACTATGTAGTTAGACGAAATTGATCGCAGAGCAATAGTGTACACACTCTGGGGACTTTCTATTAATGCATAAAATATATGAAAGGTTAAAAGAAGGTTTAACAAACGTTGTAAATTATATAATTATTCAAAAACTCATTTTAATATACCTAATATGTAATTCACTTGAATGTGGTTTTATATACTAAATTTTAATTTAGGTTATCCCGACAAACAGTAGAAACGTGCAGATCACGCCGTGTCACGGGAAATCTGACTTGGTAAGATCAATGTTCTTTAAATATTATTATCTGAGTGCCTTAATTATTTAAATATAGGATAATATAAATATACATCAGAGTGCCACACTAAGACGCAAACGCTTTAAAGCGTTTTAAAAGTTATTAAGACACAAGCTCGAAAAGGAATGAGAAATATCCAACGTCGAAGTTATATAATAACATCAACCCCGTTCCAAAATGCTATCAAAACTAAAAAAAAAATTATTGCGAAAATTGCGATCGAACAAGGGAAAATAAACCCATATAATTACTAATTCTATAATGGCAAAGCAACCACTTTTCCATATAAAAACTGCATGACAACATCTTTTCGTTAAAATATGAAAAATGGAGATTAAGGCAAATTTCTAAAGATGGCATACTAATCGTTTCTGACGAAAAATTTTCAGCCATTTCTTTTTGTTGTTGTTTTCTAAATGTCAGCTCATTTTTTGTTTGTGTCATAGCGACAGCGTCTTTTTGTGTTTATTTAAATATTTACGAGTTGTGTGTTTAAAAATTTTATGCTAATGCGAAAAAATGTTTAAAATATATGTCGGAACTGAAAAGTTTATTTATAATAAATTAGTTTTAAAAACTTTAAAAAATATTACACTAATTAAGTTAAATTTCAATGATAAGCATAATCATTTATTTACTAAAGATGGTATAGATACACATTTATATTTATTATTAAAAACAATTATAGAAATATATTTTAAAATTAGATTATATCATTTTACAAAACAAGAAAATATGAAAAAAATTGGTGTAAGAAAAAAACTAACTAAACTTATACATTTTAAAGAAATGCAATAAAAATTAAAATTTATAAAAAAAAAATATTTTATCAATGTCCCACATTCACATTTCAAAATCCATCTTTTATTAGCAGATTACATTACATTTCACCACACATAATTTGGCCCCGCGTAAACTTCAACCCGATCAACCCGTTTGCTTACACCAAGATTACGTACGAACAAGGTATCACCGAATGATGCAACACATAGTGGTTTTTTGAGAAGTGGCATATGCCATAATTTCATGGTTTCGTCACATATTTTTTTGCGTACCCCACATTTGAATCGATCTATCTAAGCAACCAGCCGCGACTATTGTGCCTTCCCGATTATAAGCGCATGATGAAGGCGATGTTCTGAGCCCACCTTCCACTCGAATCATAAATACATTTCCTTGTAACTTTTGTGTTTACGTATCCCATATCCGTATAGTCGAATCGAGTGAACTGGTTAAAAATTCATCTTTTTTGGTTTTGGTGTTTGCCATGTAAGTGATGCATTGATCGCCTTTAACACATTTCACATATTTTACATTATTTTTTACATATTTAATAATTATATTCTTGTTCAATGCGAATATTTAAGCTATTTTGGGGCTTCGCCGATGAAGAAGTCGCTTACTCAACGCTCTTATCAAATGTTTCAAAACCTAAAATATATGTCCGTATTAAGATTTTGGGCCAAAAAAGGTATATAATAATATTTGGTTACCGTTTGATTTACTTTAATATGTAATAAAATTTTATTAGTAATTATGTTTTTTTAAGAAATATTTTAAATTAAAATTATATATTAGATATATCGACAAAATAATGAAAAAATATCCTCCATGTTGTTTGATGGGCTGTCATTTTTAATTGAAATATTTTGGCCATTTTGTTTCGTTAAACCTTCGGTGAAAAAAAAAAGTTCGTTCAATAAACGTAAAAAAAATTTGAAAATTGCTTATAATGCCATCTAACAATTTTTACCTATGTTGTCACGATTTTTTATAGCCATTTGTCTTATAGAGTTAGTAATTATATGAATAAACCGCGAAAAAATGGAAGGCTAGAAAAAAAATTTAAAAGAACAATCCAAGGAAACAAAAGTTAATCGTACCGAAGAAGCGGCCAGTTGCCAAACCAAATCCAAAAATTATCAGTGATAAGAAAACGCGAATTAATCCCAAGATTCAAGGTGGGTTTATTAAATATGCTAAGCATTGGGCGAATTCAGCGCGCATAGGCCTAATTAAATCAAGTATACTGAGAAAAATTTTGGTTTGTAAAATTAAAAAACGAAGGTTTGAATTTTTGCAGTTTGGTTTTGGTCGTTGCAACCTGATGAATAGACCAACTTTTTATCAGTACGAGACCAAACTGCCAAGAAAGAACTTAGGACGTTCTCATTTTATTTTTTTAAGGGTTGTGTGTATTTTTACACAATGACCCTGTGGGTTAAAACCTGGGGATGGGAAGTTATTTTTCTACTTTGTAGAAAATGTACTTTGTTTCATTGTATTTGTAAAGTGTATTACGGATTACTTTGATTTAATAAAGTTGTGTGGTGTTTGTTAAAAAATAATTATTTAAAAATTAAAATTAAGAATTTTAAAGAATAAAAAGATTATCCTTTTGATTTTAAAAACAAGACTTTTCGCCTAAAAAATATATGTAAATTTTCTTGATTTTATATGTATATTTTTTTTTTGTTTTTTTGGTTTTTTTTCTCACTGATAGGTAGATGAATACGGTAGATTTTGTGTGTCGAACATAAATTAAAATTGATTATTTGTTTTAGATATTATCATCGATAAGACGTTGGAAAAATCACCAAAAGAGTGTTTCAATATATTGAAAGAACCTCACTTGTGTAACTTTATCACAGATTTTTGAGGTCCTGATGAAAACTTTTAAAATCCTGTTTATGAACAAATAATCATTGGGCTTTGCTATGCATGTGCTGCGAATATTTCGATAACCGACAACGGGAGTGCTTGTTCTGTATGCTACCAGGCGTACCTCGTGTAGTGCGCCTCAACGTTCTGCACTGGTTTTTATTATTTCAAATTAACAAATGTCATTTTAGCTCGTAAGTTTTAAAATACCTAGGTAGTACATAGTATGTAATCGGTTCCTTATGGTTCATATGAGATCCAACTTTTTTATGTGCAATTTATTTTTTAATTATATTTTAAGCAAAAAAATGGCTGTGCTTTTCGCTCTAGTTTAATGAAATAGAATAATAAATCTATTATAAATCAAACAAATTACTGAGTCGAATTATGTTAAGTTAGAGGGGGCTCATTAGTGGATCAAATGTGGATCAGTACTGGATAAATTAGGGCTCATAACAAGAAAATGGATATTATTTTTTTAAATTGAGTTTTATGAAATATTTTCCAAATTGTACAAATATGTAACTAATTATGTTCTTTTACTAACAATTCTTCAATTCATAGCTTGCTTTAAACACATTTCGGAAAAAATACGAAACTAAAGTTTACAATCCAATAAAAGTAAAAATTGTTTTTAAGGAGGCTCAAGACTGGGGAGTTTACCCTAGTACGCGACGGTCTGAAGACGAGGGAGGGAAAATAAAATAAAATAATATAAGCTCAGTAGTAAAGTTTACAATCAATGAGTGATCCTGATGACATTGAATTTAATATAATGAAAAAATAAAATTTACATAGTGGGTCTAAGAAGTTAAACGATAAAAAAATATTAAATAAAATAAATTAGGTAAATTTTAAAAGAAAATTTTGAGTGTTGCAAATGTATGGCCGCGATAGTACCTCTGAAAGAAAATTTATTTCTATGCCGAAATGGGCCTTCAACATTAAAGTCAAGATTTTTTTCTCGATCTTTCATTCCAAACCCACCGCATTTAAAAGTATGTCCTTTCGTTACAACTTATTAAACCCAAATAACATATTGCCGATGCAAACTATGTATTAATAAAATGGTTTATTTGAAGAATTTTTTCGGCTTTTCGGACAAAAAATTATTTTAATGGACACCCATACAATGTTTACGACTATTTTAGTTGCAGAAAACAAAGAGGCCATTTACTAACAATATTTCTACCACAAAAGTAGAAAAAATGCACTCCCCTCCTCTAACTTTTAACCCCAGGGCACTTGTGTACACAAAGATACACAAATCCTTACAAAAATGGGAACTCCCTTAGGTAGCGTCTTGGAAGTTTGGCTTCGTACTGATAAAAAGTTGCTCTACTCATCAGGTTGCAACGAGTCAACGACCAAACTGCAAAAATCCAACTCTTGCTTTGTACCGATAATACAAAACAGGAACATATTGATTTAGCGAATTATATATCACTAATTCAGAAACTACAGGAAATTATCACCATGTATGTGTGTGTAACAGCCAACACATATAATTATATTCATATTGAATATTCATATTGAATATGTAAGCAAAATAATTTAATTTTGCGAACTTGAAAACGATTGGTTGTTCAAAAATCGGTTAGTGAAATGGTTGAAGGAGCCTGGGGACTATACGTAACAAGTGTGTTAGGTTGTATATTACTGCATGGACTTAACATAATTACCGAAATTCAACGTAAGAAAATGACCCGATTGGCGCAAACGAACACCGCTTAATTATTTTAATCACGCCATCTGTGATCATTGGCATTGCGAATAAAAATTTTGAAAATATTTGAATATATTTGTAATATCTTGAACTATTTTATTAACCTCACCCGTTTGTTATGCAAAAATTTAAAATGAAGTTACAAAACTCAAAAAATTGGTGGAATTTGAAGTAGAAACTATAAGATGGCAACGCCTTACTAAAAAAAAATGAGAGAACCACCTACCTCGTACCTGTTATCGACATTATCTACGAAAAATCAATTGTCTACACTATTTTCGACACCAGCATGTAGATAATTTCGAAATACGCGTAGACGCACAACATTGCTCGAAAAAAGTAACATATTTTTGATCTGAATCAAATTGTTCAAAAATTTAGCGTGTTGGATTAATCTGCTTCCTACATCTGTTCAGTATTTCCTGTTGTAGCACAACTGATGTACTGTAGAAAGTAGCCTAAGTATAGTCTAAGAATTTCCGTACTTCCATTTTGGTCAGTGTGTAAGGATTGATGAACATTTAGATCGTTCCTCCATTCGTTCTATCGATTATTTCATCACTTGCTCCTTCAAAAACATAGACTATCTTCAAATCAATATCACAAGCAAATACAACTGGGATGTTGTCAATATTAAAATTTTCAATATTTAATCTATTATAGTTTTCAACATTTTTACACATATGAAGAAGCGTTGAATATACAACGTGTACGATTTGGAAGGTTTCATTTGCTGAACTTAACATCAATATTTAGTGTCTGGATTGGCAAGGACCTATCGCCAAAATTAACATGAACAGTTTGTATAATGGCTCTTCTGCCACGTAAATCCGAAAATAAAAAATTCGTAACTTGTTTCCAAATTCTTCCACGCAATTATTTTTATTCAAAATGTATAATTTTTATTAGCGAGGTAACCCATGTTTTGTAGATCGTGAACACTTTTAGTTATTCTTGTTGTGTTTTGATATTTCGATCATAAAAACTGGAAGTGGCGCTCATTCATTTTGTTTTTGAGTTTTTTTGAATGATGATGGAACTTAAAAATATAAAAATTGTTGTTGCTGGTAGCAGTGAAATTCAATTTTTCTCAATAATAATAATTTTTCATAGACACTTAGTAACTGTTTGAGAAGAAGGTTCAAAAGTAAAGTTCCCAAAAAAACAAAAAAAAAATTCGTGAGTACGTTCTGCCAACGTATCCGGCCATTTTCGGTTGGAATCGCAAAACTAAAATATCGATGTGGAATTATCAAAATATTACTTTTTACGCTCAAGAATAGTTTTATGATATATTGTATAAAGATCCAGCTAAGTAGATATCAATTTCGATCTACGCTTTATACAGCTACGGACTGCTCTTATTATTAAGACGACACATGAGGCACAAATGTATTACACTGTGAATTAGGTTCTTGGCTCTCGGTATAGTGAATTTTTTGTTAAATTATTTCCGGCATGTACATTTTTACAGTTTCTCTTACCTGACATTTTTGTAGCGGTTAATTAAACAACGCTTTTCGTTAAATTATTTTTACAAAAAATGGGTAATAACTGAATATGAACTTAGGAAAAATTGGTTCTGAACTGATTTATTGAAAGGAAGGTAAGTTGAAGTATTTTGTAAAAAGTGTGGGGTACTCATCTAGGCAGTATATTATAAAAAAAACATTCGAGTTCATTTCACGGGTGACAAAGTTGGCTAGTAGTTTTGCCACATTAAGTTCCGACACTGAAATGTTTGAAATAGTTTGAGCCTTCCGTAACAGATGATAGCCAACCTAACCGTTCTAGTGAGCTAATGATATTGGTTGAATTGAAAAATATTTAGACGTATGCCTGGTTGGTTTATTAACATCAACTAACGAGATAAATAGTTAAAATATAACGGCCGACTTGTTAAGTAAACGTATTGATTTCTCGATTCTTCCGTCCGCTAAATATAGTTTACAATTTAGACTGAATATGAGAAGCCCAATAATCTGCTGTACTGCCAGGGCCAGTAGTATAGCTTATAGGTCAGAACATTAATATGTAATAGAAATACCTACGTAACATAAATAAATTAAAATTCATTTTACTTACACGATAGAAAACACTTCGCCACAAATCAAAGTCTTTATAGATGCATTCAACCGCTTACCTGAAATTAGAATAAAGCAAATTTATTAGAATAGATTTACAATTGCGATAACAAGAACTAAATAAAATCCGCACTATCTTAATCCCCTCGTTTTTTTTTATTGACGTATCTTTAGTCATAAAAAATTAGAATATCTCTCAAAGTATATCAAGGAGTGGCGTTTTTTAAGCGAACGCGCGATCATCGAACGCGGACACTTTGGTGGTGGTACAAATTTTAATATCTCATAAAATTAAATATTTACTTAAATATTATTTATTGCAGGTAAATTAGAAAATAAAAAACAATTTTTAGTTTAAAAAAAAAATGTTAAAAACGATAAAATAAAATTCGTTCGACTCTAAACTAAAACTAAACACAATATACATACACATAAACATATGAAGACAAGACGATAAATTATATCGGGTATAATTTATTGCATATGAATTAATTTTGGTTAAAATTTTATTGTTGGGATTTTAAACTAAAAAACTATTTAACATTTAATTTATGTTTCATGAACGAATGTAATAAAATAAAATTTTATCGTTTTTTTTTTACTACTCTACGTTAGGAACTTAGAATAGTACAAATATGGCTATTTTTGGTGTATGAATATGGTATTCTATTTAGATCCAAAGAAAGGTGAAATATTGGAGTTAAGCTTGTTTAAATTTGATGTATGATGCCGAGAACAGGTGTAAAGCGGCAGCAGAACGTGAGAATTTTTTTTTATAAAACTTAATTAATCTATTAACTGTTACTAAGTATTCATTTATACCAAAAACGTATGAACGCCACTTTAAAAATAAACGAATGGTTTAACACCAATTTAAATAATTTTGAAGTAAACAATGATTTAACGATTCTAAAAATCTAAATTAAATTTCCAAGTTAACAAGTAGGTATGCGGTAATATCTAGATAATCGAGCTGTAGCAATCTCATCAAGCCCAACAATATTATTATAGTAAGACGTCGCCCGAGTGAAATTAATTTCCTATAGAACTGGCTGAAAAATCAGTAAACGTGCCGAATTTTTGAAGGATTTTGTTAAGTTAATTTTCTAAATCTTTAAATAAATTCAGTGCCATCAAAAATAAAATACTATAATCAAATTTATTCAAAAAACCAGAGATAGGGATTTCATTGAGGCTTTCGAGCAGGATGTAAAATGAAGTTTTCTAAATGTGGTCCTGTGGTGGAGTGGAGATCTCAGCGCCGACCGGCGATTCCATGTCAATGTAAGTCAGAATTGCTCGCTATGAAAGTATTCTGGAATCGAGTATTTAATTCTCAAGTTTATATTTAATATTCTTGTTTTGAGAATTTAATACTCAAGTTTATATTTTCATCTTGTTTCGAGATTTAATCGCTTTGTAAATATTCTAGAATTGTGACTCCATCCTTAAGTTTAAATGCATGTTTTGAGAGTCGTTTGCTTTGAAAGTCTTCTGGAATCAAGCACCCAATTCTCAAGTTTTTATTTTCAAGTTTATAATTTTCCTTCTTGGTTTGGGAATTGATCGCTTTGAAAATATTCTAGAATCATGACTTAATTCTCTAGTTTATATTTTATGATGTTCGTTACTTTAAAGATTTTCGGCTTTTTTATAGACAAATAAAAATAAATCTTTAAAGTAATTAATACAGACGAATTTAAAATTTCTTAATGATGTTCGTTTTGAAAATTGTGTGCTATTAAAATATTCTGGAATCGTGCAGCTCCTCCTCTAGTTTATATTTATTCTGCCTTGTTTTGCGATGCGATAGTTTGAAAATAATCTGACATCAAGCACTTAATTCTTAAGTTTAAATTTACATTTTTTTGAAAGTTTTTTGTTTTAAAATTATCCCGGAATTGTGTAGTTAATTCTTAGTTCATGTTTCTCTTCATTGTTGTGAAAATTGATCGCTCTGCAAATATTCTAGCATAGTGACTTAACTCTCAAGTTTATATTTTCGTTTCTCGTTTTGAGAACTGTTTGCTTGAAAATATTCTCAAATTGGGAAGTTAATTATCAGATTATATTTCTCTTTATTGTTCTGAAAATTGATCGCTTTCACGGTAGATAGAATTCAGGAATCGGGCATTTAATTTTCAAATTTATATTTCTTTCCTTGCTCTGAGAATTGCTCGTTTTGAAAATATTCTGGATTTGAGCACTTAATCCTCCAGTTTGTAATTAATATTCATGTTTTGAGAAACGTTCACATGGAAAGTATTCTGAGCTCCTATATTTAATTCTCAAATTTATATTTTAATTCTTGTTTTGAGATTTAATCGCTTTGTAAATATTCTAGATTTGTGACTCAATCCTTAAGTTTAAATTTTATTTTCATATTTGGAGAATCGTCTGTTTACTTTTAGTATTCTGGAATCAAGCACCTAATTCTCAAGTTTTTATTTTCCTTCTTTTTTGATTTGAAAATATTTTAGAATCGTGCATTTCTCTCAAGTTTATAGTTTTCCTTGTTGCTTTGAGAATTTATCGCTTTGAAAGTATTCTAGAATTATGGCTTAATTCTCAAGATTATACTTAAAATAAACACAATATTATTTTGAAAATTGTATGCTTTTAAAGTATTCTGGAATCATACAGCTACTCCACTAGTTTAAATTTATTCTGTCTTGTTTGAGAAGCGATAGTTTGAAAATCGAGCACTCAATTCTCAAGTTTACATTTACATTTTTTTGAGATTTTTTTGTTTTGAAATTATCCTGAAATTGTTTAGTTAATTCTCAAGTTTAAATTTCTTTTTTGCTTCGAGAATTGATCGCTGTGGAAATATTCTAGCATCGTGACTTAGCTTTCAAGTTTATATTTCCGTTTTCTAGTTTTTAGAACTGTTTGCTTTGAAATTATTCTGGAATTGTGCAGTTAATTCTCAGTTCATATTTCTTTTTTATTGTTCTGAAAATTGATCGCTTTCACAGTAGACAGTATTCTCGAATCGAACACTTATTTTTCAAGTTTATATTTTCTTTCCTTGTTTTGACAGTTAATCGCTTTGAAAATATTATTACTTAATTCACAAGTTTATGTTTTCTTTTCTTGTTTTGAGAACTGTTTGCTTTGAAAATATTTTAAAATCGTACAGTTAATTGTGGATGTTTTGTTTTTCTTTCTTGCTTTGAGAATTGGCCACTTTTATAGTAATGTGGTAACGTAAAAGCTCGATTTTCTTGTCTTATTTTGAAATTGTTTGCTTTGAAAATATTTTCATTCTTGTTTTGAGAATTGATTGTTCTCTCAAAACCAGCACTGAATTCTCAAGTTTATGTTTTCTTTTCTTAGTTTGGGAACAATATTTTCAGTGCGATCAATTCTCAAAACAAGAAAGAAAAACATAAACTTGAGAATTAAGTGCTCGATTCAAGAATAATTTCAAAAGAAACAATTTGAAAGTATTCTTGAATCGGCACTTAATTTTCCAGTTTATATTTTCTTTCCTTGTTTTGAGATTTGATTGCTTTGTAAATATTCTATTGTAGTATCGTGACTTAATTCTTGAATTCTCTAAGTTTATTTTTTCGTTTCTTGTTTTGAGAACTGTTTGCTTTGAAAATATTCTAGAATTGGCTATTTCATTTTTAGGTTTATATTTTAGTATAAAGTATTCTGGAATTGCGCAGTTAATTCTCAGTTAATATTTCTCTTTATTGTTCTGAAAATTGATCGCTTTCACATTAGACAGTATTCTGGAAGCGTGCGCTTAATTCACAAGTTTATGTTTTCTTTTCTTGTTTAGAAAACTGTTTGCTTTGAAAGTGTTTTAGAATCGTACAGTTAATTTTGAATGTGGTATTCCCTTCCTTGCATTGAGAATTGGTCGCTTTTAAAGTAATTTGGTAACGTTAAAGCTCGATAATCAAGGTTATATTTTTTTCTTCTCCTATTTTGAATTTGTTTGGTTTGAAAATATTCTGGAATGGTGTAGTCAATGAAGAATATCTTCAAAGCGATCAATTCTCAAAATTAGAAAGAAAAATATTAACTTGAAAATTAAGTGCTCGACTTAAGAATGGTTTCAAATGCTGTGAAATTATTCTTGAATCAAGCACTTAATTCTCAAGTGTATGTTTTACTTTCTTGTTTTGAGAATTGATTATTTTAAAATACTTTGAAAACTTGAGAATTCTAGTTTGTGTTTCTTTTCTTAGTTTGGAAGAATATTTTCAAAGCGATCAGTTCTCAAAACAAGAAAGAAAAGCATAAACTTGAGAATTAAATGCTCGATTCAAAAATCATTTCAAAGCAAACAATTTGGAAGTATTCTAGAATCAGACACTCAAGTTAATGTTTTTCTTCCTAGTTTTGAGAATTGATCGCCTTGAAACTAGTCTGAAAGAAAGAAATAATTTATGAAAGTATCCTAGTATTAAGCATTTAATTCTCGAGTTTACAATTTCTTTTCTTGTTTTGAGAATTGTTCGCTTAGAAAATATTTTAAAATCGTGCATTCAATTCCCAAGCTTGTTCACTTGGAATCATGTACTTTATTCTCAAGTATATAATGCAATATTATTTCTTCTATCAGCCTTTAATTCTTAAGTTACTACTTAATTTTTTGTTTTGAGAATTGTTTGCTTCTTTAGTATTCTTATGCTCAGTTACCACTCGCCTAATTTTGTCATGACGCTAGAATATGTGTATTGAATCTGATCTTGCGCATTACACCGTAACAAAGAGAAAATTGTTGATTTTTTTTTGTCATGACACTGTGAGCAAATGAGTGGAAAATTTGTATTTTACTCTCAATTAAATAAAATAGAGGGCATAGCATGATCTTACTTACATTTTGGTGTTGATAGCTGTGAGTGAAAACCTAGCATTAGTTTTCAGAATATTGCACTTAGTTTTTTAAGTAAATTGTTTTATTGTTTTAAAACTAGAATAATAGTTAGTTTTGAGCATATTTAAAAAAAATGCGTTAATTTAATGCCTATTCTACTTAATGAGCATTTTTTTCAGTGTAGGGTGACATAGAGTTTTTAACGACCAGATGGTAAACTGCTGCTATATGTGAGTGTTGGTTTGTGTATTGATGTTTATGTGAATGGAAATCCCAATGTGCGTATCCACATTAGGGTAACTTGAATTTGATAACTTCTTCATTTGTTTCCCCATTACCTATAAAAACGGTTTTTAGCAACGCAAAAAATGGGTTTTAAAGTTAAAGAGGAAACAAACGAAGAAGTTGCCGGATTCAAGTTACCCTAGTGTGGATATGCACAATGTGCGACAAAGTTACAAACAACCAGAAGCTAGTATGGTCAAGAATGTGAAGAAAATGTTATTTTGTCTAGTTTCATTAATTGTGTTTGTGTTAGTGATATAACCTGGGTAAGACGGAACATAATCGAAAATTAGTATTTTCTTCGACGTAATTGTTAAATAGTTGTGGACCATTTGAGTTAGTAAAAATTATCAGGAGCCCCCCATCCAGGGGTGGGAACAGTTTGGAGGTTTTTGTATTATGACCAAATATAATAAAAATTCTTAAACCAACTGAGATATCCCTAGAGATCTTAACACAACTTCAGGTACAAGGAGTATTAGTTGGGAAACATGCCAGTTAGAAAAAATATTCAGATGGTCCCCATCCAAGGGAGGGGACAGTTAATAAAATTTTGTATTAAGACCAAATATAATAAATTTCTTAGGCCAACTGAGATCTTAACACAACTTCAGGTACATGGTTGGGGACCATGTCAGTTAGAAAAAAATATCAGGCGCCCCCATCCCGGGGAGGGGACAGTTAATTAAATTTTGTATTAAGACTGAGGTATTCCTAGAGATCTTAACACAATTTCAGATATTTGGAGTGTTAGTTGGAGATGATGCCAGTTAGAAAGAATATTGAAGAGAATTTTGTATTATGACCAAATAAAACCAAAATTCTTAGAATAACTGAGATATTCCTAGAGATCTTAACACAATCTCAGGGTACAGTCAGTACACAATTACAAATTATAAGGATTATAGAATTTATTTTGTAGTTATTTATTAAATTAAATAATTTTACAAATTAACAAATCCAAAAATACCAAAATAAAAATTCATCTACCGTTTGCAATAAAAAAAAAATCAAGAAATTTTTGCAACGAAAATGATCACACACTTATAGTACGATCCTTGATTTTTTTTAAATCATTTACATAAATAATGTTTCATAATTATTATAATATCAAGTTGGTCTTCCTTTATTTTTTATAACCTCTTTCAGTCTTCTAGGTATTGATTCTACTAACTTCTTGGTAACTTCCGGTGAAATTTTATCCCATTCTTTCATTATTATTTCTTGCAACGTATATTTGCTGGTAATCCTATATTTTCTAATTTGGCGTTCCAGGCGATCATATAAATGTTCATTGGGGTTCAGATCAGGAGATTGGGGTGGCGAATGTAACTGATTTGCTTGGGAGCGTTGTCTTCCATTTATAAAAAAACAAATTTACTTATCCCACTCGCCGAAATTGAACCTCATACCATAACCGAACCACCATCATGTTTAATAGTTTGGATGATGTGTTTTGGCTCCATCGCTATAGCTATAGTTTTCTCCATATTTTACCTCTCCTATCGGCTCCGAAAATGTTGACTTTAATTTCATCCGTAAAAATAACCGTCTTCCAGAAGTTAAAGTCTTTTGTTTTTAATGTTTCTGCAAATCCAATTCTTTTTTGGAATTAATATTCGAAAGAAATGGCTTCTTGTGTGGCTCACGGCCATTATATCCATGTTTCCACAAAACCCTTGTAATATTTTATGGATAGGTTGCTTTATTAACTATCTTACCCACTTCTTAAGCTAGTTTTGAAGCGCTTGTTTTTGGATTTTCTCTCGCCAAATCCAAAATATTTCACTCGTCCTGATTGGAAAATGTTGCTTTTCGTTCTGTTCGCTGCTTGTTTGCAACCGATGGTGTGACGTTGAACCTGTATATTATTTCGGCCACTGTAGAATGGCTTTGGCCAACTAATTTTCCAATTTCGCGTACAAATTAAGTTTCATATTAATTATTATTTGGCGTTCTTTGTTGGTAGTTTCCTTTCTAACACCGGCCGAACACCTCGCAATCGTTACATTTTAATTTGTATACGCCTGTATTCAAAATCAAAGAGGTTATAAATATAAAAGAGGACCAACTCGATATTAAAATAATTATGAAACATAATTTATGAATGTAAATGATTTAAAAAAAAATCAAGGATCATATACTGTAAGTGTATGGTCATTTTCGTTGCAAAAAATTCTTGATTTTTTTATTATGAAAAATGAAAGAATTTTTATTTTTTATTTCTGGATTTGTTAATTTGTAAAATTATTTAAATAAATAAATAACTGCAAAATAAATTTTACAATGCTTATAATTTGTAATAAAAATTCAAAACTCAGTGTGTATGACAAGGCTCCCTGAATTAAAAAAAGCTGACTTAAAAATGGTGTTTTTTCGGACTTACAACCAGGGTTTTTATTTCATTTTAAAATTGATTTAAAATCTGTAGTGGAAATGAAATAAAAAAAGCTGACTTTATTAATGCATATCATAAGTCACTTTGAAAATGATTTAAGAAGTGTGTTTATAAATGACATAAAATGTGTATTTTTAAGTCATTTTGAAAATGAAATAAAATGTGCATTAAAGTCGAAATAAAACGTAAAAGTGTATAACAGTAAAAGCCCGATTATTTGGCATCCAATTAACCGGAACATTCAGTTAACCGGAATTTTTAATTAGGGAATTAAGGAATATTTTTGCATTTTGAAATTTGCGATTGTTTTTTGCACATTTTCATTAATGAAAGCATTAGTTGAAAATTTTTAGTTTTCATTTTACAGTAAAAGCCCGATTATCTGGCATCCAATTAACCGGAACATTCAGTTAACCAGAATTTTAATTTTTAGGATTTTTATTTTTTGCTTTTTTCTCTTTCATATGCATTTTTTAATTCAATTTGAAATTTGCAATTGTTCCTTGCACATTTTCATTAATGAAAGCATTAGTTGGAAATGTTGAATGGCTTTAATTTTCATATTACAGATTTCCCGATTTTCTTGCATCCAATTACCGGAACACTCAGTTAACCGATATTTTAACTTTTAGGATTTTTTTACTTCTTTCTTTTTCACAAGGGATATTATTTTTTTATTATTCCGGAATTATTGAAATATTGAATATATGTATTATTATTTTTTTAGTACTCGTATGGGTGCTGCTGGATAATTGGGCTTTTACTGTTTTATGAAAATGAAAGCCATTGAAAATTTTCAACTAATGCTTTCATTAATAGAAATGTCAAAAAACTGAAAAATTCAAAAAACAATTGTAAATTTCAATATGAATTAAAAAAATGCATATGAAAGAGAAAAGAAAGAAAAAGCAAAAAACAAATCCTAAAAATTATAATTCCGGTTAGCTGAGTGTTCCGGTTAATTGGATGCCGGATAATTGAGATTTTACTCTAATATGAAAATTAAAGCCTTTCCAAATTTTCAACTAATGCTTTCATTAATGAAAATGTGCAAGAAACAATTGCAAATTTCAAAATAAATTAAAAAATGGATATTTTAATTCATAATTAACACAAATAATAATTCACAAACGCAATTTATGAAATGCGTGTTTTTTATCTTTCTCTACATTTCAACAAAAAGCTGTAACAAGAAAAACAAGAAACCATTTTCTTGAAAACGTGAAATTACGCTTGCAGTTCTATGTGTATTTAAAGTCATTTTGAAAATGAATTAAAAAATATATTTGTAAAATGGCATAAAATATGCCTATCTTGTGTCATTTTGAAATTAAATTTGTTTTTGTAAAACACTTTTGTTAAGTCAGAAAATTTGGTAAAAGTATGACTTCAAAAAGGTCCTTTTTTTCATATAAAAACATCATTTTTAAGTCCAACTTTTTAATTTCAGCTTTTTTAATTCAGGGAGCTGTATGACAATTTTCGTTACTGAATGTACCTGAGGTTGTGTTAAGATCTCTAGGGATATCTCAGTTATCCCCAGAATTTTTATTATATTTGGCCATAATACAAAATTCTATAAAGTGTTCCCACCCCTGGATGAGGAGCTCCTGAATATTATTTCTAACTGACTGTATCCATTATCCTGGAGTAATAATGGACCGCGTTTGAGAAATTCTTATTCGATTTGCCTCCAAACGCTTCCAAGTCTCATTTACTCGACGATCATGTAGCTACGACCAATAGTTTGAGGGGTCAAATTACTGGTAGTATCTTGTGTAAATAAATAAACCACGAACTAATCTCAATTCAATAATATACTGGCTACCGCTTTAAATTTAATTCTCTTTTGCAAAATATCAATATTCAATGAGGAACTTCTTGTTGTTATGAAAACATCTGACAGCAGAACTATCAAAAATTCTATTCAAATTTTCGACTGTCCCAAAATTTTCTTTCACAAAAACCTTGGAATGGCAATTACGAACACAACAAAAATAAAATCAGCCAAATCACTCGAGCCGTTCTCAAGTGATGATATTTCATACATGAGGCCATTAATTTTTATTAAGAATAGATTGCACAAGACAGACTTCAGATATTGGGTGAAGTGTTATTAAATTGACCTTGTTAAGGGTAGACCAACTATATTCAGGTGTATAATAAATTATTTTTGAGTCAGGGAAGACGGTATTTCATACAAGCGGTAAACTCGTTAAATGTGTAATTTAAAGGTAGATTTTATACCACTTTAGTAATTTATTACACCAGGCCAATTAAAAATAATTTATTTTAGTCCTGGATAAAACTGATCTGCCCTTCGCAAGGTCCATGAAATAATATTTGACCGAATATTGGTGGCGGTCTAATGTAATAAATTATTAAAGAATAAAAGCGAAAATTACATACTTGAAGCGTTTACCGTTTGGAGCCAATTCCGTGCAACCAGGCACAAAAGTAATTTATTACACACCTGAATAAGGTTGACCTATCCTTCACTATGCTTACGAAGTTACATTTGACGAAATATCTGGTGGCGGTCTGGCGTGTAATAAATTAGTAAATGTGGCAAAACCAACATTTATATTGTAATTTGAAACCTACTAGACGATGATGCCAATTCCGTCTGATATAAAAAAAAATTTATATTACACGCCTGGATAAGGCTGACCTACCCTCGACAAGACTTCTAGTGCAATATTTGGTCCAAATTCTAGTGGCAGTCTTGTGTAATAAATAATTTAAGTTGGTAAAATTGACTTTCTTGTTATAATAAAGTTTAGGGTGAATTTTTCCTTTTCGCAAGTTATATAGGGGTGGTTTTGAAATAAATAATTTGTAATTAATTCCGGTCTAAGGACCGATTATATGATCTTGATATTATAGTTACATCAACAGTTACAATTTTCGCGGTGCAGGTTTAATTGTAAGCTGAACCGGACCACTCGTTCCTCGATAACAGTAACTATAAAGAAATCAGGATTTTTTGTAATAAATTGTAATAAATGTGAAAAAAATATGGTGTGGGTTTAATTGAGGCGGGCTAATTTGGTCGGTGCAGGCTTAAAGCACTGAACTTTTACTATATTCGGACATAATTGAAAATTCTATAAATAGTGACCACTCCTGGATAGTGAGCTCCTGAATATTTTTTCTCTAATCCTCTTTGGTATTCAACTAACAGTCCATATACCTCAGTTTGTGTTTCGATTTCTAGGGATATCAATTCTTAATATATTTTTGGTCATAATACAAAATTCAATAAATTGTTCTCATCCCTAGATAAGGATGTCCTTACTATTTTTCTTACTAACATGAACCCCTTGTATTTAGATCTCTATAGTTATCTATTGTGGTCCTGCCTTTGGAGCATTATTTTCCTAATTTTTCTATTAACCCACCCATTTTACCCGAGTATGGATTATAATTTCTCCGGTTACTTCATTTGATTTCAATATTTCTTCGTTATGTAGTTCAGTGTGTAGTATTTGTTACTAATCTGCCTCAGATACCGATTTTTTTGTAAGTTTTTTAAAACATTAAAAAATAACTTTTTAATATTTAAACTAAAGCTAATAAATTAAGAGTTACGTTAAATTCCGCTGTATACAGGTAGCATTTTGATACGTAACAATAACAACACGTATAAACGTTTAGCATATAGATTTAGTAAAAACTTCACACTGTTTTTATGTGGAGTTTTTGCTAATTTTTTACTAGACTATAGCAGTATCTTCAAATGTATAGTAAAGCCTCAATTGACAACTCAATGCACCGATATACATATTGTAAAGTCGAATTATTCGACACTGGGTTTTGTAAAGGTTCATTTTATGTCACTGGGAAACATAATCCAAATCTTAGATGAATAAAGAGTTATTACTTATATATAGCATTTTTAAGAGTATTACAGGTTTTTAGTTATCGCAAAATTAACTTCAACAACTGTTGCAAAATATTTTAAATTCTTTGTGGTAAAAAAATATCAATTCACTAATGACACACATGAAATGCAATATCTTTATAATATAAACCTAATTCAGTTAAACTGACCGCCACATGGGGTCATTTTAATTTGATCGCATATTTCTTTTGAACATTTTTAATAACAAACTAATCACATTTCTTTCACATATATACGTTTGATAAACATCTTACATCAATAAGTAGATATAGATATACCATAATAACACAATAAAAAACGCCGCCATAGTAAAACGAAATTTTTACAGCTCATTATAGGCATACACGTATGTTGAAGGTACCTTGCGATACCTCACCAAAATAATATTGGAATAAATCTCATGTGGTGCTAATAAAATAAAAGTAAAAAAATAACCTTTTTTTATGATTTTGTCTTTTGTAATATTCTAATTACTAAGATTTATCACGACCCCATCCCAACCAAAAAAAAAAAAAAAATCGACTTATCCGAAACCCGCAACCGAACGTTCAGTTTATTGACTTTTTTGTGGCACCAATACAAAATTTATTATTTCGATATAAATATCACCTGCCATTATTCCTTCTTAAAGTCATGTGCAAATATATCCCGATAAATATAAATAAACAATGAGATCATAAACAATAAGGAAAAAGAAAATTGACAACAATCTTATTTTGTTGCGTCAATTTTTTACGAATTTTGAATCATCCTCAAAATAAATAAATTTCTCACCGCACATTTTATCGTTTATCATTTGAAATTTTTTCTTCTTCATTTTTTTTTGCGCGCGGAGATATCTAGACGGATACGTACGTAAAATACATAAAAGAAAAGTTCAAGACACAATACTTAAGATATAAACAATTTTTATATTTTTTTAATCAATAAATTTAAATAATATATTATTTTAATATTTTTATTTTTTTTTTTGTTCATTGCGAGACGAAAAATGTAAGATAAAATTGATCATAAATTTGATATTTACTCAACAGCGAAATGGTATGCAAACACCATACGTATACATAAAAAGTTGAACACCATTCATTCATTCGTTCATCCATATGGGCGCAACAACAATGAAAATCAAGCCGCATATTTTTATGGTGTGTCAAAAGTCGATAAAGATAGGAATTGTGAATTATTATTACTATTCAGAGGTCTGCACTCATATGGCGAACATATATAGGCGCTACCATTATATGTTCACATCTCACCCCTCAAAAGGATAAAATGCTTAGCTATGAAACATAAATATGAAAAAGTTCTTGCTGATCTAAATCAAACTAAATAATGTTTCTTATCAATACTGAATAATGGCGGAATGCAACATTATGAAAAAGTTATAAATAACACAGGTCAACATTTGATAAAAAACGAAACACTTGGAATGCTATGGTGGTTTAGGGGTTTTTCGGGTCGCTGATTACGATGAGCGGGTTGGTTAATCTTCATCACATCAGGTTCAAGGTCATTTGAAGGTCAAAGTGTCTTAATGCGACCGAAAAAATCTGAAAAAATTCATGCGGATGTTTTCGAGGTCCCTGAGTACGATTCCGTAGTTTGTTTGACCTTTCGCCTTTGTTAAAAGTCATTTGAAAGTCATTTGAAGGTCAAATCGATCGGTCAAAAATATTTGCGAAAAATTCATGCGTATGTTTTGAAGGGCTCTGAGTACGATTCCCTAGTTAGTCTGACGATACAACTTTGTTAAAGGTCATTTGAAGGCCATTTGAAGCTCAAATCGACATATTTCGACCAAAATATTTGCGAAAAATTCATGCGTATGTTTATCCCCAGACACCTTCATACCTTTTTTCAAATTCACTCAAGTCTTGCTGCATCCTTTCTCCTTGTTCTTCGCTAAAATCTCCAAGATTTTCAGGGAGCCAATCAAGGTGTGAATGGAGAAAATACAGTTTCAAACTCATTAAACAACCCATTTCTTTATAATTTTTTAATAGATCCTCAACAATATTTTTGTAATCAGGGTCTTTATGATTTCCAAGAAATTTAGTCGCCACCTCTCTAAAACTTTTCCATGCTGCTTTCTCTGTTTTATGCATTTTCTTTTCAAATGTATCATTTTCCAGGATGTCTCTTATTTGTGGTCCAGTAAATATGCCCTCATTGATTTTAGCTTCTGAAAGATTGGGTAGCACTTGAAAAATATGCATGAACGCAGGACTTTCGTTTCGGCTCATGGCCTTTACAAGTTGCTTTGCAAGACCTAGTTTGATATGCAAAGGGGGAAGTAGGACTTTATCGGTTGATATCAAACTTGGACCTTTGATGTTTTTTCCCCCTGGAATTAATTCTTTTCTCAACGGCCAGTCTTGTTTTACATAATGCTCATCTCGAGCCCGACTATTCCACTCACAAATAAAGCAAAGAAAAGAAGTGTTCCTTTCTTTTTGCTGGCCCAGTAATATCGTAAATATCTTTAAGTCTCCACAAAGTTGCCACTGGTTTCGACCATACTTCAACTTTTGCAACAGTAACTCCAAATTATGATATTCTTCATCTAGAACAACAGAATGCGCGACTGGTAAAGGGGCATAAACGTTTCCATTATGTAATAATATAGCTTTCAAGCTTCTTTTTGAAGAATCTATAAACAGTCGCCAATCACTTGCTATGTGCTCTTCATCGTATTCTTGCACTAATCCTTCAATATTATGGCAGTAGACTAGATTTTTCATTTGGGTAAAATATTTCATGAACGGACGTTTTCTCGAACGATAGAAAGAAATTCTTGTTCCTTTTAATAGACACATTTTTTCCTTCAGCCTAGATGCTAAAATCTCCGATCTATCTTTCGAGAGTCCCAAGTCCCTGCAGAGATCACTTAATTCGTTTTGATTAAACGTTTTGGCTTCCAATATATTTTCTTCATCATCTGATTCTGATGTGCTAAAATTTTAACTTTCTTCAAGTTGGACTGTTTCATCTGGCATATCTTCATCAATCACCATTTCTTGTTCTGACTCATTAATTTCCATGATGTTATCAGCACAAGCATTGTGCATGGAACATATTGCGACGTTTAGAAACGTTATCCATTATTACCCCGGGTGTCCACCATTACTCCGTGTGTCCATTATTACCCCTGGTATTTTTCACACCTGCATCAGGAACCTCCCTTTGAACATGTTCCATGTTCATAGTGGCTATAGCGAAATATCAACTTTAGAGGTTTTGAAAACGCGAAATATATACAGTATGATTCTAAGGATTTCTTATAAACGAGTTACGATATGATAACGTCTTAGGCGACCACCGCATAAGAGCTATTCGGTCAGAGACACCAACTCGCGGTAATGCTGTGCATAACGTGCTTCTTACACAAATACTAGCGGTTCCTAAACGGCGGCAGCGACGCCCGGCTTATACACGGCTCCCATATGAAAGAAAAGTAATTCGAGACCCACGGGCTGAGCTTCATTTTTGTAACTTGAAAATCGTAAGCTCAGACAAACTACGGAATCGTACTCAGAGACCTTAAAAACATACGCATGAATTTTTCGCAAATATGTTGGTCGAAATATGTCGATTTGACCTTCAAATGACCTTCAAATGACTTTTAACAAAGGCGAAAGGTCAAACATACGGAATCGAACTCAGGGACCTCGAAAACATCCGCATGCATTTTTTCAGATTTTTTCGGTCGCATTAAGACACTTTGACCTTCAAATGACCTTGAACCTGATGTGATGAAGGTTAACCAACCCGCTCATCGTAATCAGCGACCCGAAAAACCCCTAAAGCACCATAGCGTTCCAAGTGTTTCGTTTTATATCAAATGTTGACCTGTGATAATTAATATCGGTGAAAAGGAATAAGTATCACGGTTTTATTAGCTATATTTAGACTACACATTACGGTAAAGTACGTGACAACAAACCACCTTACGTGGTAAACTATGTGACAAAAAAATTTAAATGTGAGCTCTTGTACAACAAAATGATTTTTTGTAGTGTTTAACTACAGAAGATACGAAACATGTAGTCATCATATGCAAACACTGTGTCGAGATTGCCCACAAAGATTTAAACATTTAAAAATCAAGAAACATCAAGCAAATCAAGCAATTTGTCCTTATGGTTTCAATGTACCTTTGGTTTGATATGAAAAATCGATTAAATTAATTAATTGTTTGTGGAAAATCCTAGAGATAACCCCATCGGGAAATTAAATTTAAAGTTAGGTCCATCTATCACCTAAGTCACACCAGATGCTCATTTTGGAATCATGACTATAAGATCCTGATCTTAAGCAATTTGTCCTTATGGTTTCGATGTTTTTAAATCTTTTTAGGCAATTTTGACACAGTGTATGCTAATGATGATTACATGTTTCGTGTCTTCTGTAGTTAAACACTAAAAAAAATATTTTGTTGTACAAGAGCACACATTTAAATTTTTTTGTCACATAGTTTACCACGTAAGGTGGTTTGTTGTCACGTACTTTACCGTAATGTGTAGTCTAAATAGAGCAAATAAAACCGTGATATTTATTCCTTTTCACCGATATTAATTATTATTTATTTAGTACAACTACATTTAGTACATTTCGGGATGAAATTTTCATTTTTCTTGCATTTTCAATCATTTTTTCGCGATAGTATTTAATTTAGCAAAGAAACACACCAAAACTGAAAAGGTGTTTTCGGGCTCATTTTTCGTGCCAGCTTCACATACATTTAGAATTTTCACTACAATTTTTTGATTTTCTGCGGCCATATAAATTATTTTCAGTTTATTTTTAGTCCATACTCTCTCTCTCTCCGGCTTTCACATCCCATGAAGGGATTTCACTGCCCGCACAATGGCCCTCCATCCATCCCGATCCATTGCTCTCGTCCTCCAGTTTCGGCATCCTAATGCTTGCAGATCTTGTTCAATGTCGTCACGCCAGCGTATTCGGGGTCTTCCTCTACGACGTAATCTGGCTGGTTGTTGGTGAAATACTTTATTTATCATCCATTGTTGTGGGGACCTTGTAACGTGGCCGAGCCATCTCACTCGATTGGATTTAATAAATCCGATATATCGCTGCCTCCGAGGAGTTGCTTTATTTCGTGATTCATAGGAATCCGATATTCGTTGTTCGCAACTTTAATTGGACCAAAAATTGAACGGATGACCTTCCTTTCGAATGTAGATAACAATCTACAATCGTTAGAGGTCATGGTCCAGCTCTCGCTTCCGAAAGTCAGCACAGGTCTTATTAGTGCTTTATAAAGTGCGAGCTTGCACGACTGCGATAGATGTTTCGATCGCAATAATCTTGATTGGGCGTAGAAAACTCTTTGTCCGGCAGCGATTAGGGCTTTTCTTTCTGCCTGCATTTCATTCAGTGATGTTATAACTGACCTAGCTATACAGCGCGAAGTTTCGATGTTGCTTTTCCTCACTACGTACTCAAGCGCCAATTTGAACAGCAAAGGCGCGAGTGCATCACCTTGTCGAACGCCAGATGTTATTTCAAAGGAGTCTGACACAGTTCCTTCAATTACAATTCTACATACAGACCCAGACGTTGTTAGTTTACACAACGAAACTAGTTTCTCTGGGATTCCTAGGCATATGAGCGCGGCCCATAGGTTGTCGCGGTTTATACTGTCATATGCCTGTCGGAAGTCTATATATAGTTGATGTATGGTTATGTTGTACTCCCAACATTTTTCCAAGATCATCCTCATGGTAAAACACTGGCCTGTGGTTGATCGGTTGGGTGGAAAACCACATTGATAGTCGCCGATGATGTTTTCGGCGAAAGGGATGAGTCTGGCAAGTACAACATTAGCCAACACTTTGTAAGCAGTGTTGAATAGAGCTATGCCGCGATAGTTTTCACATTTAAGACGGTCGCCTTTTTTATGCAACCGACATATGAGCGCGGTCTTCCAATTCTCAGGCAGCTCTTCTTGGTCCCAAATACAGACGACGAGGTCGTATAGACTTGTTGCAAGAGTAGCGCCTCCGAGTTAAATCAATTCTGCGGGGATTCCAACTTGGACTAATACAAAATTTTAATGAGATTGTGGCCTGATTGGCAACATTTTTCTTTATTTTCCGTTGGTTGGTTCTAAAATACCAGGAAAATTATATTTTACGATAGTGTTGCATCTTGTTGCAAATTATATGAAAATCCGGAATGATTACAGCATTACTCAACGGATTCTTGAAATACGGTTAGAACCAAAAGGTTTTCGTGTACATTACAATGGTAGAACAGTTGCGAAATAGTCGCCTGAAATAATGAGCAGTGACGAAACGTTCGCAAATTATATTTGCATGAACGAGTAACTCACTTGAGTGAGATTTTCTTTAATTTACGCATGTAATCATAATATTTACAATTTCCGTTAGGTTGGTACGTCAATAAAAACTGCCGGAGGAAATTTTTCTATTTATTGCAAAATCCAAACAAAAATTTTTGATAGGCACTCGTACGTAAATATTATTATTTGTTAAAAATCGGCAATAAATGATTTTTATTTATTTACATTTATTTGAAAATTTAATAAACATATGATTTATATCTCGCTTCTGATTTTATGTTATTCTTAAAAATTCTTAAGATGGATAAAATATAAAAAAAAAAAATTTATTGTATTATTTTATTTATTTATAAACATTTTTTTTTTTTTGTAAACGGGAAACATAATGGTTTTGTATATAAACAATATTTTTATATAAATAAAATGATAAATTATTATTTCGCACCCTTGTGTGCGACGAGGAAGACGTCGACTCTCTGAATTTCGAAACGATGACGACGATGTCTTTAGAATTTTTTTTTTCACTTAAAGGAAATAAAAGATTTTCTTTATTTTTTTTATTTTATTACGGGGATATAATACCAGAGTTCAGAATATAAAATACAAATAAAAATCTTAAATATTGATTTAATGACAGTAATAAAATAAAAAAGAAATTTCGAATAAAATAAATTTTATTTGACGACGGGAATGGCATATTTAATGTGCTGTAATTGTGCGCGAGATGACTTTTGTGGTTTATTTATGTTTATACATATAAGTAATTGTGATTGAAATGATAAATGTGCGACAAGTGCTGGCCACATTTCGAGAGAAAAAAAAAAACTATTCACACGTTCATAATTTATTTCAATCACCCGCACAACTCTTATCGCCCGGGCGCTTTTTATATTCCACTCAACTGGAAACGATAAAATAACATCTTCACAACTCATCTACGTATATATGTACATATAATTACCGCAATTAATTTTAACTTCGAACCATTATATTTCGAATCACTATCACAATAATTAAAAAACATTTTATTTTTATATGTTTTTTGATCTATGTGTTGTGTATCCGTTTGAAGGCGCGCATATTGAAATCGCACCAGCTCTCCATATATTATCCATTTTATTCACGTTCACATGTAAATAAAAAGAAATAAATGCTTTTCAATTGAAAGGACACTCAATGGTAAAAGATGTATAAACAAATCACTTGAAGCATAAATCTCTTTTCGTTTTTATGTTATGGCACATATCAAGTTTGGGTACGAGGAGTATACACAGTACACCTTCAAATGGTAGACAAAATTATCGTATGTGGTAAAATATCTAACAACAACAACAATACAACGAAAATCCTCTTTTATGTGCTGGGTGTCTGTATTATACTTTCGTAGAAAACGGCGAAGAGATGAAATGAGGAGGACGGTATTTTGTTGTGTTGTGTAAAGAAAACGGAAGCTTTTGTGGTTTTCTGTGAAATACACTCGATTTTATTTTTTTTTAGTTTCAATGCATGCATACATGAATATTATGAGATAACAGGAAAATTGAAAGTAACACAAAAGACAAAATAATAGTAGTTACGAAACTATATATAGGTAGGTATATACGAAGACGATTTTTTTTTTTTTGGTTTTTCAAAAAGGACGATACTTTCCCAGAATTTGTAGTACCGTGTGTAATGTGTGTGATGTTTTCACTTCAAAACCTACCTATATACATAGCATCCAGCATTTTGTAGAAAAACATAATAATTATGATAATAAAGTTTATGTTGTTTGTGTTTTAAAAGGTGAGTTGATTTTATTTCATGTTATACATATTTATGAAACATAAAGATGTTGATGTTTTTCAAAAAGTAATTATGCTTTATGGTTTTTACATTTTGTTACGATATATGCATAACTATATTTTTATAGTGTGGGTGCATTTATATACCAGCTACTTGAAGATGCAAAAAGCTAGACGCAATTGTTAAAAGAGAACAAATAACATTTTATATTAACGTAATTTGGTGTCTCACGACCAAGGCACTCCAACCTTCGATTGGTAATTAAATGGGGTAAAATCTCAAAATGCGATAAGCTGTAGAGGCAGAAATACTAAAGAATTCTGATGTTCCTCCTTTAATTGTATATTCTGAATTTTATCATTCGAATTTCTGAGTTCTCAGTCAACTTAGCAAAAAAACCTATTGTAGGCCTACATCTGATTCCATTATCGATGATAAATCTAGTTTAAAGAATTATAGGGTGGCCATTCGGTCGTCATTAGGGTGTGTTGAATTGATTCGGAGTTAATGAAACTTGTCATGTAGATAGATTTGGTCTACGCACGATTCCATTATCAGGAAAACTGATATCAAAACCTTGGAACTCGCATCGCGATTGGCTTAAAGATCTTTGGGGTGGTATACGCTCGAAACTCAATTAGGGTAGGTAGAATTCATAAAAAAATTTTGAAGCTTGCCAGGCAGGTAGACTAGGCCTATATCTATTTCCATTATCGATGAATCTGATGTAAAATCCTGCAATCTAGTGTTGCATTACGTGCTTAACGAGCGGCTTAAGAAATTTGAGCGTGGTATACGCTCTAAGCACAATAAGAGTAGGTAGAATTCCACTCGATTCGATAGATTTGGCCAACATTTGATTTTTTTATCAAATATTCAAAGCCAAAATTCTGCAACCTAGTTTAGTATTATGCGCTAACTGAACGGCTTAAAGAATTATGAGGTGATATACATCCCAAACTCAATTATTGTAGATGGGGTTGTCCACACTCCAAGCACCATTATAGGGTAGGTAGAATTGATCCCACTATCTAATTCCACATCTGATGCCACTATCTAGACCACCGATGCAATTTCAAAGTCAAAGTATTACGTCCTAAATGTACGGCTTAAACAATTATTGTGTGGTAGTCACTCCCGAGTACCATAAGGTTACGTATAATTTTGTGAAACTTGCAGAGATTGCAGATTAGACCTGAACCTGCCTCTATTATCATGGAAAACGATGCCAATAGATGCCAGAATTCAATGAATTTTTATGAAACTTGCTGATTAGACAGATTGGAATCCGTTGCAATTAAAATGGATCTAATTTGTTAGCGTTCTTTTTGATTATCGGAAACGGAACTTTCGGATTTACCTACGTAGGCTTAATTTAACTTTTACTGGTTTTTCCTAACTTGTATACCAAAAACACCGAAATGATGGCAATTCACTACGACACACTCAAATATATTATTGTTTTGTTGTTTTAGGATAAATTTAGTATAAACTTTACATGCATAGCGAAAACTGAACTTAGAATCATAGTTAAGCACCCACGTTGTATTTGATCATATTCATCAGAATCAGAAAGAAATGGTTGAACCTTATTTAGCATTTCGAATCTTGAATCATATATAAAATTTAGAACGTAAATTCAGCCATGTAATCCAGAACAAATCGGGTTTCATTATAAAATCAGTATGGTAATAACAGACTGTTTTGGGGTATAAGACTTTCACCAGAAGTTTGTTTTTGTTATAGAAACAACTAGTTCGTATCATAATTTAAATTTAAATTAGTTTTGTATTTATGTTTTTACTACTGAAAAACTATTGTCAAAATAATCGGCTTTAAAAACAAACGAGTTTTGATAATAAATTTTAGGCTACATTTTTCTGTCATGATGCAGTGGTACTGTCATGATGCAGTATTCTTCAAACGTGTTTTTTGCTTGAAGCTTTTCTTAACGGAGTAGTGAACGTGGTTAACAAAAACTAGATAAAATTGTTTGAGTTATTCTGGAATAATGATAGCCAGATATTTCCTTTACGTTGGGGTGAGGACTAGTAGAAACTGAAACGTTTGGAACTTTGGTTTTCGAACTAATGAATCTGTGAATTCATCAGATAAAAAATTAAAATATGAATTTTAAAAAAAATGCGAGAATCTGTAAATATGGCGGCAATATAGAATTCATCAAATTCTTTTATCGGAAAGGTTCAGTTAATTTAATTAAAATTATATTAAACGACAATGAGCTGTTGTAAACGAATTTAAATTTCGAGATTTCGCTTTTCAGTTAATTTTGTCTGGATATTTTGCAAAATATTTTTTCACGATTTTTAGGTTCCTCCATTTTCAGGATTTTGGGTTTTTGTTTTTCAGTACGATCTCATTATTAAATACGAACAATTTCTAATAATAAAAATTATTTGTTGTGTTTAAATTTATTATTACAAATCAGTTATTACAATCAGACGGAATTTAGCCTTTTAAAGGAACAACAGGAGAGGTTATGTAAATGATTAGTAGTTTCCAGTAAATTATCGTTTTGGGAGAATTGTCGTTTTCGGTGAATTATCGTTTTCGGCGAAATTTCATTTCCGGCAAAATATCGTTTTCGTTAAATTATCGATTCCGGTGAATTGTTTTTACGGTGAAGTACTGTTTTCGATGAATTGCCGTTTTCGGTGAATTGTTGTATTCAGTGAATTGTCGTTTTCAGTGAATTGTTTTTTCGGTGCATTGTCGTTTTCTGTGAATTGTAATTTTCGGTGAATTGTCGTTTTCGATGAATTATAGTTTTTTGGTGAATTGTCATGTTAACAGACAATTGTTAAGGATTTTTTAGAACGATTACAAAAGAAATTGAAATTAAAATAGCAGCAAAGCAAAATTGATGTGAAATTGCTCTTTTGCCGAAACAGGAGAAACTTAACATTGCTAAAGGCTATAAGTTATAAAACTGACTTTGGATTGAACAATCATATAATTATATTGATTAAGGTATTAAAACATTTAACATTTGCTGCGCCTTAGTTTTATTTAGTTTGAAAAATGCAAAAAATTAATATCTATTGAGAAGTCTAAACATGGTCATATTACTCCAGTGATAACAGATTTAGACTAAATTCTGGTTTTTAAATAACATTGATTTATGTAATTGTGAAGTACTATCAACAAATTATATGATTAAATTGGATTTGCTGAACAGTGTCGGAAATGAAACTACTAGCAACTCGATTAGCGAATATGGTCTTGTTGAACCTATAAAACCAAATTTGGCCATAATCGATTTAAATATGTCCGACTTCTAGAAATGGCCCTAACAACACTAAAACTAAGTCCATAATTTCTTTAAAATAAATTTTAGAGTCACTTCTCATCCTATATAGGCCAGAATTTGAGCACTATCGGTCAAGAAGAACAAGTCACATTGGGCATTGAAAAATTCCGGAACACATTGGGCATTGAAAAATTCCTAAAGGCTTTAATCGGAATATTTGCAAAAACCAGAAAATCAGGAAACTTGTTTTGGCTGTAGAGTAGCCGAATCTTAGAGATAAAGCATTTTTCCCCAAAAATTATCATTTCCCCTTTAACGCTGGATTTTTTTTTGTAAATAATCCACATTTTAAAAAAATTACAAAACATGGAGAGGCCGCCATTCCGAACTACCAATTTTCGCCAAATTTCACTAAACATCTTAATTTGTGAAAAAAAGAAACAAAATTGCATGAAGTTGCATCCAAAACAGATAATCCTTCTGTACTATAAAGTTAGAACAAAGACAAACAGACGGACTATATTATGACTATACTTTTTTAAAGGATATAAAATAAAATAAAGTAAAATTAAAAAAAAGTGAATTTAACAATAAATGGTCAACTCTCTTAGAAATTTTGATTTATCATTAGAATTGTTATAGATGATCATAATTGGTTGAACTGATTGCGCATTTCCCGCTCTCATCCTTCCAAAATATCAGAACTCATATGCTTATAGTAGTATATTACAGTTGTCTTTGATAGACCCTGACTCTTTTAGAAACCTCACACGAGGGTTAAGTTATTAAGCCAGAATTACCTAGTAATTTATCAGCTAATCTAAGCCATTACACCCTACTTCTTGAATAAAAAATGTATGGATTAGCCCTTGGTTTTTGTCCAGTGAATAGTTTTAAGGTTGGATGGGGAAGTATTGAATTCGAATCTTACTAGAGTCAGGATGTAAAGGTAATCTTCATCACAACACAACTCGTTAAAACGAAATTTTACTTTTAAAAAGAACATCAATTTTATGAGCACGAAAAATAACTGGTTGGTTATTATGATCAAAGTATTGGGCGTAATATAGCATGGATTGGTCACTTGGGTTGGTTAGTTCAGCGAAAAATGGGTTTTGTTGGTTAATGACATCTAGGTTTAAGTAGTAGCATTAGAAGTAGTTTTATAGCAGTTTACTGGTATTGCAGATTGGTTGCAACTGTTCGTGACTAAAAACAATTGTAAATGGTATTGAGAGTGAATTAATAAAAATTGTAGAAATTATTTATTGTTGAGTTTTAATGATTATTGGATTTTAGGAAAATTAGTATGAGAATATTTCTGGTATTTTCGGGGAAATTCCCGTATTGGCAAGGGATCAGTAAACTTTAGGAAATTATTCGGTGTAAAGCGGTATAAATTACAAGAATTCACAATCCAGTGATACGAATCGGACTTGACAGGGCGTAGTTGGTGTCAGCGGTGGGATTGTGAATACTAGAAGATGGCCAAAGAATAAGTTAAGGTTGCAAAGTTCAAATTCCAATTAATTTAGCGAAATTTATCAACAGGTGCTCGCAATAATGTATAAAATTTGCGAATACTTGAGGTAATGGAGAAGCAAGAGTTAGATTCGGATAATTACGAGTTCGAAGAGGTGATACAGGATAAACTAGATGATAGACATTGTGGTGGTGGGAACAGTTTTTGGGACACCTGGACTTTCGATATGGCACAATTATTGCCTGTTATAACTCAATAATTTGATCAACAAGATAAAGACTTGGCGCAACGAATGGATGGAAAAAGTAAAGGTTTGACATGAGGGATTTACATGAAATTAAAGGAATCAAAATAGTCAACGAAAATATCGAAAAAGAAAACTGCATTAAATGGTAGATTTGACTAAAGAAATGATGATGTAGGCGATACAGAGCAGAAAGTAGCGCATTTACATAACAGAGGGAAGCAGATGATGAAAATGGCAGTCGGTAATAAGGTGGAACCGGACGAAAATCATTGAGGGATCTCACTCAATTGTGAGTCGAGAGGAACGATTGGGCATTGTGGGATAGAGAGGTGGCGCGGGCGGATACAGCAGATAAGAAGAATCAGTTGAGACTGCTCGAACATGAGTTTCGTAGGGATTTGAAATGTTCTGCTGAGTGGGTTTTGCTAACTTCAAAGACAAGAATTTTTATCCGAATTGTTTGAAATACAATAGAACAACCGAATTTCTTTCTATCAATAAGAAGTTGTACCAAAATATATCGAAGAAAATATAAAAATCTCCAGGACCAATAATATAATTTTAAAAGTTAATTCTCTGTACAGTTTTAAAAATTTGTATCTAAGAAAACTTCCTCTGTTTCTAAACAAATTTAAAAAAAACGATATTAAAAATTTAGCAATTTCCAAACCATTCTAGAAACCTAAAGAATTTTTCTTGTTTCTCGTCAGTGATTTAATTTGTTGTCTGCTTCAAAATGTATTTCTGGATGGGTAGTCTAATTAAATTCAAATAATAAACGGTTATAAATAAAAAAGTCATTTTAAAAATATATGATATTTTGAAAATACCAAAAAATTCCGGCAATAATAGCCGAACGATATAACTGACTATGTGTTGTTTTGATCTTGTTATTTCCCATCAATATGTCTAATTCATCTCTAAGTTAGGTGACATAATACAACTCTACCACTCTACTTCACTTAACAAGCAGAGCATAATAAAATTGACATGATCATACAACGCAGGTGTAATCCTAATCTATCGATCAATTTAAAAATATTAAATATGATCGGATTAACTCGACTTAATCTAGGTAACAATATACACCACAAAACCATTACTTCATACAAATTAGGACATGAATACATGTAATATATTATGCTGATCGCAGTTATCATATACGATTCAACCGGATCGATGATCGTTTAACTTTCAATCAAATCACCAAAAAAAGAAAATGTTTTGTATCATGAAATTAATCATACCAAATTCATTCAAAAATTATTATTTAATGTGATTTTGACCACCATCACTGATCCATCGCGCGTATATATACATAAAACTAAATGATCGTGAATCTTATTTTAAACTCCAAATTACCAAAAAAAAAAAAAATATTTTAAGTAGCGATCAAATCAACCAAAAAAATATTTTTTTTTTGTTATATTGATATTAAACGTAATCCGATTATAAACATTTTTTATATTTAAAAACATTTTAATTTAAACAAAAATTAAATGTTCATTTAAAGGGATCTCGCGTACATAGTTTTAATGTGTGCGCGCGCATTGTGCATGTATATGTATATTTATATGGGCGATCATTTTACATCAAATGTGTCGCGCCTGTGCGTGCAATTTTTCGCTCTCGCATCTTATCTCGGGGTTTCGTTTATTTTTGTACGATACCACCGACAATAATTTACCCATTACAATGTTTAATTTAACATTTAAAATCTTAATCAATACATTTACAAAATAAAATAAGATGATTATATAATTTCATGGGAATTTATATACGATCAAAGATTTTCTTCTTATACGTGGTGATGATGATGAAGATGATGCTGATGATTCAGAGAGTCATTCACATCACATATATTTTTATGGTTGAGTATAGGGATTTTTCTCTTTATGCTGTATGCTTAAATGTGTATACGGTTCGATGTATGGCTTTATTTAAGATTTTAATTTCATAGCTTGGTTGGTTATTCTATCGTTATGCCACGGTCCATAAAATTATAAGAAATACTTAAAAAAAATAAAAATAAAAACGAAAATTCTTCTACATCGATCATCATTATGATCTTCTTTAAGTTTTTGGTGTTGTTGTGTTCTGTATATATTCGATATAGACGATCATCTTTGATCGTGTACGGTATAAAGTGGATTTTTATTATGTTTTCTTCGGGTTTAACATGATGATGTTTGTATAGGTAATGCTGTGTATGTATATATATTTTTTGGAGTGGATTGGATTCGGGGAAATTTTTTAATTTCAGTGGAATTTTATTATACGATTTTACCACATTGCTTGTGTTTTCGAATTGTTTTGATTAAAACATAGAAAAATCATACTGCACTTCATAGACGATAGAAATGGTGGATTAAGTTGAATCGATTTCAATGTGATCTTCTTAGAGCAAATTTTGACTGTCTTGTCTATTTGAGAAGTAGAGTTGTTCTATCGTTGATGTAAGATTAACACTGTTTTCGATAATTTTAACTAAGGCTTTTTAAACAACCTGGCCTCGAAATCTACTGCGAAACATCGATACCCGCGAATCGTTCATACATCACAGAGCCGCTACGACCTAAAATCTTAGAAGTTTTACACTACATTTCACATACCGGTGTCCGTGCTACTCGTAAATTGATTGCTGCTCGGTAGTTCAGGCCTAACATAAACGAAATTCAAACGGTATACAAAAACGCCGATTGGAAAAATGGCATAAGGCTAAATACTCAAGCTTCTTTACCGAAAATTCTCTTTCTCTTCCAATTTCAACCAATACAGTCGTCGACCAACTGCGAAAGACAATACGAAATCTTATCCCAACGAACACTCGACAACAATGACAAAACGAAATTTTTGTTCCGAAATCACTCGATATTCGCAATTTTTTATTCATCAGAGAAGTTAAGGTACGAACAGCCTTACAACCTCCGTATGAAGGCCAATTTAAAGTGAACCGACGATTACGTAGACATTTCATCATTTACTGAGCGATATCAAGCGACACAAACACGAAGAGCAGTCCGACTCAAGAAGCACAATAAGAAATCAAACGCACTGAATTTTTGAGGAACGAGGTACGGAATCCAACTTGAAAGTGCAGATAGTAATTTATAGTCGGATTCTTTATCGACTCCATCAATATTTCAGCAAAGTTCATGGCGCGTTAAATTAAGTCTGATTGGGCTCACATCAAAGTAGTATTTTTCAGGAGCCAACTCTCGACCATGTTCATGTCAAAAAGTTCTTGCAACCATTTTTTATTTGACTACCAGCGAGATTTTAACCGTTGGTGCTATTACTGAAAGATTTTCAAGAAAATCATTAAGCGTTTCCTGGTCTTAATTTGTTTGCTGTCGTACGCCTGCATTGCTCGTTTAGTAATGAAACTTTCTTATTGTTTCACGTTAAAGATCTTACCGTACTCTCTGTAATTATTATCACTATAATCCTGGAACTTAGGACTGTTTGAGCTGTTAGTCCTAAGTGATTATGAGACTTTGGACACTCAAATCCACTGTGAGTACGATAATTTTTACGTATATGGAGGACTCAAAATTAAATGCGAAACCCCATTGGCTTAACAAAAACGGTTTACGTTGGAGTACTTCTTTTAATGACAAATCATAAATCAGCTTGTTAACACAAAAATTCACAGTTGTTAAAACCGCTCCACAAATTTTTAGGGCCGTTTATTTTCTGTATCTGAAATCTATTACTCAATCTTCGCAACTATAGACTGGGATCGAAAATCTCGCCTAATAATTTTCCGAGGAGTCTTAGACCTGATGAGTTAGTAGCCACAACAATTAACAGATTAAACACAAAAACCTTGGCTAGAGCACGGGCAAATCTTTTAAAATGTAAATCTGCGTCTCCCCATACCATTTTTTTGGAAAGTTAATAAATTTAGTGCTCGTTCGGACCAAGGTATTGGGTTTCGCGTTCAATTCAAGAGAAATAAATTTTAATTTAAATATATCCTCAAAATGGATCGGGTTTTGCCAATTTGTATTGATACTTATTCTCTGCCCTATTTCAAAAGTGAACCATTTGGTTTTAGATAAAATAACCGTACGCCCTTTTGTCGAATTCGAATTAAACTAATCAAGACCACTTAATGAATTCTTTACCCTTAACATGATTTTTCCGAGAACTAATAAATTCCAATTTATTACCTCGATTATAGACCTATCATTTAGATCAATAATCCCCCTAGACAATGCGCCATCTCACACCTCAGACCGAAAATCCACGAATTACGTTTTGAACTGTTTAACCACCTTCGTTACGCACCAGATCTAGCCCCAAGTGACTTTTTTTTGTATCCTAAGCTAAAAGTTGCGTTCGGAGGACAGAAATTTTCTTCGAATCAGGAGGCCATCACCTTGACTGATCACCACAACTATTTTGCAGAGAAAGACGCCGTGCACTATTTGGACGGAATGAAGAGATGGGAGCATCGCTGGGAGAAGCGTACATAAACTTAAAAGGAGGCTATGTAAAGAGATGTCCCTATATAATTTTTAATTTATTCTCCTTATTATTCATATCCTGCAAAGTGTTTTATAGATATCTCTTGCAAATTTTAGATATCTTTTGTGAATCGTTACACTTTAGAAGATCTTCTTCATATGCTTCGTTTATCCTTATATTATGAGATGAGCTTTCCCATAGAGAATACTACCTCAGAAAAACTGTCCATGAGCTGGTCTTAAGGTTTTCTAGAAATATATAAAACCAGCAAAAATCTGGATTTAATGCTTTAGAACTTATGTTATTGAAATTTGGATTCGGAATTTAACATTATTTTGGCTTTCTCAGCGAATTACAATGATTTAATTTGAACTTGGTTAATCCGAATCCTAAAACAATTCTCGCCAAATGTGGCTTTTAACCGATAAAGGGCCTTCAGACTAGCAAAAATCAAATCAGTTCAATTAAACCAGAGTTCATGAATTGTTTTGTTCCTTATTTATAAATTGTTGAGATAAAAGTTGGCTTCAAAAATGTAATTGTTGCATTTTATTTTGCAAACCCTATCTAATATTGCGCACTTCCCTTACGAGACCACTTCAGCGCCATATTTGGCAACACGAACAGTCAATAACGTGCAACTCTTAAAACGATCACACTATGCAGTTATGGATTTAATTTGCGGAAGTGGCTATCTACCTCAAACGACATTCTGGAAGATATTCCATTTACTGACCGACATAATCATAATAAATCAACTAACAGGGCTGTTACGATTTTAAGCTTGCAATATGATTCAGGGGGCCTATTATGAATTTCTTTTGCTTTCGTAAAATTCGAAAATCGAAAAATCCGCCCTTTTATGAACCAAAAAAAATCGAAATCGAATTTTACGAAAATCAAATGTCAAAATTCGACTGTTCTATAGGTGACGAATATCGTATTTACGAAAACAAATACTTTATTATTTTTTTATTAGAATAAAATATTTTCATTAATTTTTAAAATGTAAGTTACTCAATTATTTTATAAAAATTGACTACATAGTTTAATTACAAATTAATTTGAAACTTTTTATTTTTTAACTAAAACCAATACAAGATAACATACTTCATGGTCTTAAATTTTACGACCAATAAAAAAAAGTCGCATAATAGGAATATTTGTGGCGGATCGAATTAAGTGCGTGAAGTTATCCCAGTATTTCATCCCAGAAAAATAAAAAATGTTCATCGGGCAATACCAGTTATATCCCATCCCAGGATTTTTAAATACATCCCAGAAAATTTTAAAATGTCACAAAATGTAATAATAGATGAAGAGAATATAATTCAGTGCCGACATGTTCTAACTATCACTTTTTTCGCTTCGATGCATTTTCGATGGAATAACGGTATTTTAGAAGTAATATTTTTAGAAAAAATTATTTTTACTTCTAAAATACCGTTATTCCATCGAAAATGCATCGAAGCGAAAAAAGTGATAGTTAGAACATGTCGGCACAGATGTCTATCATAAAATTATGAACGCCAGCCGTATGTTAAGATTGGCGCTAAAGCCCATTTTAAATAAAATATACATTTCACATTTAAACGAATGGTTCTCTGGAACCTAAAGTGTCGTAGCCGATCTCATTTGAAATCAATTGGTCAAAACGTGTACTAAATCCGAATACAAGTCCATGGCCATCCGTATATGTTAGGATTGGCGCTATGGGGTCATATGTGCCGCATAATGGCCGAATCATTTTTAGAACCAAAATGAGATTTAAATTAATGGTTCCCAGGAACCTAAAATGTCGTCTTCGATCTCTTCTGGTTTCTATATTTCATAGTGACCTCTATCTACAAAAAAATTCCCAAGACCAACCGTATGTTGAGATTGGCACAATCCACATATGATCTCAATTGAAATCAATTTGACAAAACGTGTACTACCTCCGAATAGAAGTCCATGGCTATCCGTATGTTAGGATTGGCGCTATGGGGTCATATGTGCCGCATAATGGCCGAATCATTTTTAGAACAAAAATCAGATTTAAATTAATGGTTCCCAGGAACCTAAAATGTCGTCTTCGATCTCTTCTGATTTCCATACTTCATGATGACCTCTATCTACAAGAAAAATCCCAAGACCAACCGTATGTTGAGATTGGCACAATAGGACCATAAAATTCACATAACGATCTGTATGTTGAGATTGGCCCTAAGGCATCCTGGGATTTTGGATAGCGAACATGATGCCGTATTGGAATCAGATGAGATCGGTCGCGACACTCGTGGTTCCCAGGAACCATTAATTTAAATCAATAATTCATACATGAACTGATTGGGCTATTCACATAAGGACCTATTGTGCCAATCTCAACATACAATTGGTCTTGGGAATTTTTTTGTAGATAGAGGTCACCATGAAGTATAGAAACCAGAAGAGATCGAAGACGACATTTTAGGTTCCTGGGAACCATTAATTTAAATCTGATTTTTGTTCTAAAAATGATTTGGCTATTATGCGGCACATATGACCCCATAGCGCCAATCCTAACATACAATCCTAAGTACACGTTTTGTTCAATTGATTACAAATGAAATCGGTTACGACACTTTAGGTTCCAGAGAACCATTCGTTTAAATGTGAAATGTATATTTTATTTAAAATGGGCTTTAGCGCCAATCTTAACATACGGCTGGCGTTCATAATTTTATGATAGACATCTGAATTATATTCTCTTTAAATCATCTAGCTATTATTACATTTTGTGACATTTTAAAATTTTCTGGGATGTATTTAAAAATCCTGGGATGGGATACAACTAGTATTGCCCGATGGACATTTTTTATTTTTCTGGGATGAAATACTGGGATAACTTCACGCACTTATCGAATTTACCATTTCGTATTTTACGAAATTGAAAAAAAAAATTCATAATTGGGGGGCTAGTACACAATGTGTTTCATAAAGTTAACGATGAGAAACTTTTATCTTTCATTTTTATCAGAAACTGAAAAAATATTTAATCCATAGGATTATTTTCCATCCAGCAACCATGGTTATTTAATTTGTGTTGGGATGATCTTCTTTCCATACCGAGGTTCGTGCAAACAAAAAAAAAACAATCGATAGTGAAATTAGATAGACTATACAAAAATTTACATCAATAAATAATAAAGTATTGTGAACAGAGAAATCAATGCGAATGTAAATCATACATTACCTATTTATGTTCCGATCCGTTTATTGTTCTCAATTGGTTTGCCTCGCATTCACGACCTTGGTCTGACTTTTATTACCGACCAAACATTTGTGATTTTCTCTTCGAGATCAAGGGAAAAGTTGTCCAAAGCCGAACAAAATCAAAACCAAAACTATGTGTTGGAACGGGTTCTTCTGAAAATTTCAATCACGTGAACCTGCAGTGGTCAGTACAACACACGGAAATTTCACAAATTTCAAAAAACTTTTGCTTATCGTTCGAGTATTATAGTGTTGCGAATTTCGCCTGTCAAATCCGATTCGTATCACTGGATTGTGAACACCGTTATAGAATTTGACGGTTAGAACACGAATCCACGAAATTTACACAACTTCCATAAAATTCGCGATAATACCGCAACTATTTTCTGAATAATTTCCTATAATGTTTACTGAAAACTTACCACTTCTGGAATATTCCCGAAAATACCACAAATATTTAAACATTCAAACAACAATAAATAATTCTACTGTTATTTACTAGTTCACTCTCAACATTACAAATCTTTTTAATCGCGCCTCTATTTTCACTTTAACTCCATATTGTGTTTCTCCGCTACTTCATTATATCGCGTACCGCGTCTTAACCAACAGCGACAAAGACTAACTTAAGACCAACCCTTGTATTTATCGAACCGGTAATTTTAAACCGCGCTGATATTCACGGTTTTCCGCGAAATGTCACTAATGTAACAAAAATTTCATTAAAGCCATTTCGATGAATTAACCAGCCCAAGGAACAATCTACGCCTAATAGGCGAAATCGTGAAATTACGCCCACCTAAGCCGCAGTTTAGTTCGTAATGCTCCAACCAATTCAGGTTTTCTTTTATTCTCGTCATCTGACGCCATTCAACCTCGAGGCCCTCTAGCCCATTCCTCTTTGGCCCATTCCATTTCTACTTGAAAACAGCCATCGCCGCCATTTTGAAATGTCATTGTTAAACACTATTTGATAGGTAATTTTTCTCGTCTTGGTTTAACCCTCTTCGACTTTAGTGATAACGGGTCCGACCCGATCCAGAACCATCTGTCAAATCAAGGCAAATTTCACAATTATTATTTTTTATTCTTTTTCGTTAATCTATTATTGCAGGAAGAAAATTTGTCTTGACTACATCATTAAATTCACGGTATAGGAGCCTAACCGCACTACGAAATAACTGAATATATCGTTTCGAATAACGGTGCAATACGAATATCGTGTTATTGTAATGCACCATTGTTGGTAACCACGTTTTCTGAACAGAACTTTCTCGAAAAACTTGGATTTTATCGATGAGGTCTCCAATCCGACTTGGATATGAATATGTATCACCATATAGCTACACAGGAGCAAAGATGACTCCCAAGCAAGGTTTTTATTTGCTGATTTCACCTCAATAGAATTTAGTACACAAGAACTACATTTATACAATTTCTCAGTTGGTGTGTCAACATTTAGATGGCGCGAATAATCCGGCTAACGTGATATAAATATAAATAACAATATCGGGTTTGACCTTTGATAAAAACAAAAAAAGCAAATAACTTGGTTGTTCCTGTAAATGAATAGGAAAAATTAAAACCACATTTAAAATCTAATTCTTGTCCTTTCCGATGTATTTCTTCCTCAGTGTAGATGAGTTACGAAGGAATTATATTTATTACGGTCTATGGGTAACGTAATGAATATTGTGTTGCTTTGTGTTGTTTATTTAATTTTCTTTCTTTTCATATTCACCTAAATCGTTTATGATCCGGATGATTTAGTAATGTTGTACGTTCTAATCCACTGACCAAATAGCACAGTGGTTAAAGCGTTGGCATTTGGATCGGGAGGTGCCGGGTTCGAATCTCGATAGGGGTAGGATGCAACGTGAAATTTCATCAACAGGTTACGATTTATGGTGAAATATAAGACATCTATAACCACCTGTCGGAGTGCAAAACTCATGGGACGACCCATCTTCCATGTCAGTATAGGCTGGCATGGAGCTATGCAATGTGCAGATGGGTTTAAATCGGTCTTATTAGCCGTACGTCCTCGAATTGGCTGACACTGGCGTAGAATTAAGGACGGAATAAGCAAACCGCGAAAGAGCAAGCAGAACCTTGAACAGGCCCCTGAACAGATTCCAGGGATAATGAAGTTACAAAAAATATCCTCGGTTCCATCAAAGAATAATCCTTCCCTGATTGTATATCGGGATTATATATCGACAGAACGGTGATTTTGAATATGCAAAATTCTTGATTCTGGAGCCTTCTCTTGATCTATGTGTTGCTAAGGTTTCATTTATATTTTCTTTGTCCTTGCATTTTAGGGTGTCTACTAGACTGGATCATCTTATTCTATTGCTTTCAGTTCTTCCCATGTTTTACCGAGTTGTCTCAATTCGGCTAGCGCCATTATTTTCTAGGCTGGTCTTTCGTGATCTTCTCATTAGGGGGATGTCTCTCCAGATTTTGAAATTCTCTATAGGATCGCCTTTTCAGAATTGTTATAGTCATGCCCTCTTTTCATTTCTGTTCTACTAGTATTCCTTGCTTCTGCTAGTAGTGATGTTAGATTTTCTGCCGTTACAGATGCTTTGCCATTTAGTAATTCTTGCTGCAATATTATCCAAGCTACTTGGGATGGATGGGTTTTTATAGTTTCGTTATAGTTGCCATCAGAGAGCTCATCGTTTTGTTCGCTATATGTTTCGTTGTTCTCGAAGAACTCTTTTCATACATTTAGTTGTGGCTTCCTTTGATTGACTTGCCCAGAAATATCCTTTATTATTTTACAGTGACCATTTTTTACTCACTGATATAGTGTGGGCATGTTACTATATTTACTGGTGTTGTTTCTGCAGCCTGGAAAATGTTTTCGGTGTATTTTATTCGATTATTTCTTGTCATCTTCTTTATTTGTTTAGCAAAACCTTCATATTTATTTCGATTTTCTACCGTATTTTCAAGACAGAGCTGTACATTTAGTTGGCGACCTTCTCAAAGTTCCTCCAGGTCTCATATCTAATCCATGGTTTTTCTGGAGTAGTTTTGGTAGTTAAGCACATTAGTACCAGTCTCAAATTAAGCTTCTGCTATTTGGTCTCATTCCTGATCGATTGCCCTGGTTTTCTTTACTTGGAAGATTGAGTTGGAGCGTTTCTTTAAATGTGTCTTTAGTTTCAGTGTTTTTCATTCTCAATGAAGAATTTCATCCGAAATCTTTGGGCGCTTTACTGCTGCTGGTTTGATTTTGAATTTTGCTATTAACATTTGGTGATCGCTGTGTGAAATTAAAAATTAATTTTCTGGAATCTAGGAGATACCCCCTCCAGATTTTTCTCATATTTAGGCCCATCAAAATTTATTTCCAGGACTATTAGAGCCTTACCTTTCATGTGTAGCTATGGTTGCATTGTACTTTTCCAAGGAATAACCTCATCCGGAATTTTAGCCTAAATGTTAGCGTGGTCTATGGCCCAAAGAAATGCAATTGCCTATTTGTAAATATTGACCTTTACATTCACAGTTCCGACTTCAAGTATTTGCATTTTATCTGTGATGGATAAGCCTAACTTTTGAACAAATAAACTTGTGGGAGATATCTCCTGGATTCCAGCAATAAATTTTTTATTTTAACTGATTTCTCGTATAAACTGAAAAATTTAAATGCTACCATAACAAGACATGGATAAGATTTATGAATTTGATATTATGAATGTTTGCTTTAGATCAGACCTTCAAGTTCAAACTTTAACTATCGTGGTTATATCTATGATGAATGGGCCTAATTTTGAGCAAATAATCTCAAAAGACATATCTCCTGGATTCGAGCCTTTAAATTTTCAATTTAACCGGTTTTTCGAGGTTTCGATAGCAAGAAATTAATGAAACAAATTAAAACATTAAAATTCTTAGTTCGATGCTAATTTATTGTTAATTTTAAAACTGTGGCCACACGTGCCAATGAAGTATGTTTCTTTTTTAAGAGAAACTTTGTTCGCCTATATAGGGTGACGTTTTAAAAAAAATAGTACTACTTAGCTTTATAATTATTACCATATTAGTAAAAATGTATATTGACTAAGCAAACATATAAGCGAAATTATTATCTATGAATGATGAACTTGGCCCAATAAATGAAAAATTCAATAACCATATCTGGATATCACGGATCCTAGATAATATGATGAAACTGGGAAATGTAAAACATACCTAAAAATAAAATCAATATCAGAAAAGGGCCCAAAACAGCCTAAACTTTTCATAGCAAACCCTTGAATATTCTGATTATTCGCATTTTAATCATTTTATCGGTGTTTTTTTGCATTTTGTTAATATTACGGAATATTACGGAAATTGAATAGATAAATTATTTGTTAGAATTTTATTATACATTTTATTTATTTGCCTCATATTTATACGGAATATTGACTCTACATTAATTTAAATGTTATTAGGTATAATATTTTAGTTTGTGCGCCTGAATGTTTACATATAGACATTTGTTTACACAATACACTTACAATACGAGAATATCTAGGGCAAACTTCAAAGTTGTTATGGCCACTCTTGTGATTTGGACACTTGTTGTGGGTTTTGATTCACAGTTTCGGATATGATTTACTACTACGTTAGCAAACTATATAAATTGGATGCGTCCTTTTACAACAACAGCAATCTCTTCCCTGAGGTTGTTTAAATTCCTTTTGACTATAAATATGAAACCACTGTAAGCAACAATATTCAAATGTTTCAGTGGAAAATTTAATTTATTTTTTATGGCAATTTGGGTTTACAAACTCAAAACATTTAAATAGAATTTAATTTAATTTCTATTCAATTTAAATTTAATGTTACACAAACTCTCTTCATCTCACCTGAGACGTAACATCTTATTTTATTTAAAACACAATAAAAATCAAATATTTTCACAATCCGTTCTCGTTCACTGGAACCCGGCAAACACAATATTTTTTTTTCTATATACAACGTATACGAGTAGATATTTGCATTGTCTTTCCAATTCGTTAATTTTGATTATTTTATTATTTTTTCGATGTTATGCCACGCTTATTTATAAACAAAAAACACTATTTTACAAAAAAAAAAAAAAAAAAATGTAAGAAAATCTAATTTTATGGTTTTTAGTGAAATCACAATTATTTATTGTTGTTGTGTCGCTTTGTCGTCTCGCGAATACCAGAACCAATTGAAATATTTTCAGCCGATGATATATTGCAATTACACTGTTAATATGTTGACACCGAATACATTTCTGACAGTCAATATTATTTTTGTTGTAATTTGATTACAAAAGTTTTAGTATACGAAAATTATCCATTAATTTATAATTTTTCAACCGATTTATCTCGAAATTTTTTTATAAATCCATTAATCTTTATCATTCAGTTTACAACGGCAGATAAATTATTGAAAACAAATCAAATTTTTAACAAACTTTTTTTTTTCGTATAATTTTGGTATTGACAACAACCATCAATAATTTTTAAAAAAAAATTATATTGTGACAAAATAGATTTACATTCTGGTCTAGAGTACCTAGCTTGCCCTAGGAGTATATATATATAGAAATATATTTAGCAATTCGTTCATTGATTCGAAAACGAATCAGTTGGATATCGATGAATTTTTATTTTTTGTTGTTCAGATTTCTTTTGACTTCTTACTTCAATTGAAGTAAAATAGGCGAGTACAAAAAATTGTATTCACAGCAAGTAGTAGTTCATTTAATAAATAATAAAATAATAATCGTATACAAAAAATATTGAATAGTTTTTTTTTTTATTATATATCTAGCGAGAGAGACGAGATTAATCTTAAAACGAAAAGATTATCAATCAAATTGGGGAAGATAAAGAATTACGATTTATAAAAATGTGCGAAATATAAACAGAAATTTTATCTTGCTTCGAATGTAAGAGACTGGGATACGTATTACAGGCACACATAATATTTGTGATTTATTTATTGAAACACGATATAGAGTTGGTGGTTCTATCTCTTGGCTAAAAATAAAAAAAAAATAAAAGTTTGGTGCAGATTCATATAAATTCTTGTTCTTCTGCTGCGAACCAAGATTGGAAAAAATATTGGAATCGATTTATTATAAAAAAAAAAATGTTAGAAGGCTTACAAAATACAATGGGAATATTTTTGCTAGCGGTATGTGGAAGTGTTTGCACACAATATGTGCTGGAATTTCACAGATTTGATTTTTTGTTTGTATCTAATTTGTTGGTCTGCGTGTTCACATTCTGAGAATGCTAAACAGAAGGTTCGGAATAATTTATTTCCAAGAAATAACTTTTCAACATGAACTGATCGAACGTTTTATTTTCGTCACTATCGTATTTTTTATAAATGATCTTTATTAAAAACTTTGCAAAATATTCAAGGCTGAGGGCCTCAATGATTAAAGAAAGACCAAGGCACTAGGCTTAAAAAAATTTCTAATTAGCAGATGAACTTTTACATTTAAATTAAGTCGCAACTGCATATTATGGAACTAGGTTATAGTACCCTAAATTGCTGTTACACATTGTAAAATTATGGAGCGAAATAACCAAGAAAGTAAAGAAGGGGTTAAAGAGTCTTCTAAAGTTTTAGTGAAACAAATGTTGAATTAAAATATGCAAAGATGATGAATTCCACAAAGGAAATGAACTAAAAATCACTCGGCTTACTTCGATCGATAGGAACTAAGCGGAATTCATTTTCTCTCATTTACAACAACAATACATTTTCTTAGTTCTCACAACATCGATTGTTCTCGAGCATTGATTGGCATTCAATTGACGTTTGGATCTCTTCATGGCACGTTAGCCATGTTAAAATTATTGTAGAAAGGACTCTTGTTTGACGACAATACCGACAACAGTAAATGTCATTCTCTGATGAGTTGTTGTTTCGATAGCATTCCTGCGTAGTATGAGAGGGACCGCAGGTACGGACCAATGGTTTAAAAAAATGAAGAATTGTAAGATTAGTGCCTAGTGGAAAAATGTGTTCTTGTTTGTTGTTAAAATGAACACAGAATTTTCCAGCGCTTATAACCGTTTCGTCCGGACCAATATAACAAAGAAAATTTTAATGAGTACATGACCAATTACAACAGTATTTTATCGTGAATAGCATCGGCCGGATGAAAAGAAAAAATCGTGATTTTTAGCCTTTTTAGCATCATAACGCCATGCGAAATTGTAGAGCGAGGAAAGTTTCGTCAATATGCCGTCAGATGAAATCGAGAAAAGATTGTCAGAATATTTCACCAAACCTGTTTATGTCTTATCAGCCAGATACGTATGCTAGTTCGATCGCTAATTTAAAGAAAGTGGCTGCAAAATGTGAGGCAAGGGATGTACGAAATCTTATTCTGATTTCGACATTAGAGACATTAGACATAGCTCCCGAGCCAATACAAACCGTGATCTTAGCAACAAGGTAACCCCAGCTTGAATAACGTCATTTCAATTGCCCTAGCTCACGAAAGTACCTAATCTGCAATGAATATTTTAAAAAATGAAAGCAAAATTCATTCGAACGTGAATAAATAGAACACTCGAGCTAGACGAACTCAAAAGGGTGGTGATCGATTCGCGTGACGAATTGTTAAACATTTCTAAAATTTATTCACCAAACCATTTGGTGGTGAAAGTTCGAGCCAACAGGAAGCCTTCATTTGAGCAAATCCGACCGAGGGACAGTCTGGCCGAGTCTTAACAGGGACCATTGGTGTTGTATGAAGTTGTAAGTTAGAATCCAAACCAAAAGAAGAGTTTGTTCAGCAGTTAGATATGTTTCATGCAAATAGCAATTAACAGAAAGCCTTTAAACTTTTTAGTTGGCCATGATTGGTGGTAATGATGGTTATCGTGAACAAGCTTGCGCGCCTATGGTAATTTTTCGGGTGCCAGTGAGAGCTAAATTGAACGTTAATGTGAAAAGTTCAAATGGAATTGCCCGACTTGTGACTACAGCCGATAAATCAAATGTTTTGGGAGTGGGTGAACTGCGGTTATGTACTTAGTCTTCAAATTCAGCGGATTGAAGCGGAGCACATTTGATGATCTAATTTGGGTCAATGTAATCAATTTAAAACTTTGAAACCTGATGGTGTCCCGAAATTTTTTAAGCCACATCCGTTACCGTTTGAGCATATGGACGAAGTTAAACGGAAAATTGACAGATTGGTTCTAATTCCGTAAAAGTTGACGAAAATTCTATGAGAATCTGTGGAGATTTTAAGGTCGCGGTAAACTCTCAACGCTGTATCGACAGTGTCCAATTCCGAGAATTGTGGACGTAAATTAGTGCAAATAGTGAGCAAATAAAAAAAAGGACTTTCGAAGATTGACCTCAGCGAAGCATTTTTTTACAAGTTACTTGGACGGCATAATTGTAACAGGTCGAACCGAAGAAGAACGTCTCGAAAGTCTGGAACACATTTTAAATGACTTGCCACTATCAATTAAAAGTGTAATATGAGCAGAATACTTCAAAACTAAAGTGGATTATTTGACTGCATGTTTTGGGTAAATTTGGAATGAGATCATCATCCGAAAAAGATCGAGCGATTGAAGAGATGTAGCTCCTCTTAATGCATTGCGTAAGAAAACTATTCCGTTTGTTTGATCAAAAAAGCAAGATAATTATTTAAACCGAAATTTGCGTCCAGGCTCTATGCAAAATTGGAAAATTCATATAAGAAAAACATCATTTCTGTTTGCAATAACGTTCTTCTTTCCCCGACTAAGTTTACTCGAATCATAATTCCTCTCAGTCTGCAAAAGAAAGTTTTGGCCCTGCCGCATTTTGAATGCTAGTGCATTGTTCGATTGAATAAGCTAGCCCGTAGGCCGTGGCCGGAAATCGACAAGATCAAAACCGCAGTGAAGAAATGTCGAGCTTGTCAGGAAATTGCTCCAAATCCGAGAAACATGTTCGAAATTTGGAGTATAGTTAAATGGCGACCTTGCTAAACCGTTTCTAAATCATATGTGGATGTTATATGTGTGGATAGTTTCTTTTGATATTCGTTCGCATGCTATAAGAACTTCTTCAGGAACAGGGTACTTAACTAACCACTGCGCTTTTCCATTCAATAGGGATTGAGGAGGAAGAAAGGTTTGTGAGATCTTTCAAAATCACCATGAAGAAACAATGTGGAGATGGAAATACTACTGGCCACGCGAAGTAGGCATTGCTTACCAGTTGCCGATTTCCGCCAATTCCAGAGGGTCTATTATGAAACGTTATTCGATTTCGCAAAATTCGAATATTGCTATTACAAAGCGAATCGTCCATTTGTTGTGGACCTGGCAAATCAATTTTATATATTATTTAATGTATTTAGTACGTTATTTGTAGGAAATTATTTTATAACTTACATCTTGGTAAATATATCTATTGATATTTAAAAACAATAATTTTAATTGCCTTAAATAAAAAATATAAAAATACGCGACCGAATTTATTTACACGATAAAAAAATATTATTTTAAAACAACATTGACACAATAGGACATTCGCCACCCAAAGAGTAATTTTTATTTTGACGTGACATTTTCGTTTAAGTCGATTCGTGTTTTTTTGTTTCATAATCTTGCGAATTTATCAATTTTGAATTATGCGATAGAAAAAAAAAATCATAATACCAAAATACGACGCGAATTTAATTTTCCGAAATCGAATAAGTTTCATTAGTTCTCCGTTTGTTGTCGCTAGAATTTTTGATAGTTAAAATTAAAATTTCGCATAGATGGAACATTCTCTTGATGTTCCTCAGTGGAACTCACTAAGGATTAGATAGTACATCGGAAGGAAACACCAGGAACTGTAAGGAAGATTAAAATCTGCTCGGAAAACGAAAATGCCATATGGATTACTAAGAGTGTGAGGCACCAATTCCAGTGATGTTTATGTAACAGTAACCAATTGATTCGGAAGAGACGCTTTAAAACTGTAGTTTTTTTCACTCATTTATCCTACGAAGAGTAATAAGGGTTTTCGATAAGAAAAAACAGTGAGCTCTAACGATCGTTAGAATTTGCTTCTATAAGGAACCCAAAATTATTCACAATATACGAGTAACAATTCGATATCCACCGAAAAAATTTACGATTTGATTTAGTCCGTTTTACCGTAACAAAAATATTTAAAATTACATGGAAAGATCATTTAAGATCACCACTGTAATCGCAATATCAAACGATTATATACCTTTTAGTTGCAGGCGATCTTAATATATTTAATACATTATATATTAATGAAACCACGATTCAACCAATACGATATATATGTTACAATGTTGCATATATCTACCAGTCAATACAGTTTGAAAAGTTTAAAAGTTATATTCTCAGCATTTAATGGAATTTCATGATATATCTATCAATAAATAATAATCATATTCGCATCTACCTTCAATAATAAAAAATAAAAAAATCTCAATGACATCATATTGACCTGAGGACACCCCATTATATATTACGATCGCGAAATAAAAAAAAAAAAAAAAAAAACTTCACACACAAAGAAAGTAATTTTACCGATCGATGGTAACGTTCGATATCACTACAATGTCGTTATTTGTGTATACGATCAATAAAATTGTACACATATGCATTTTTCCCATATAACATCACACAAAATATAAAATTATGATCGTACCTAATAATTTCCAATCAATAATATTCTATATACGATCACCATACATAATTCGTACGATAATGTATTCATTATTTGCGTATATCATTTCGCGCATTCGCCATATTATAGGAATTCTATATGCGCGATCGCGCCACAAAGCTTTACATTTCCTTGATAATAAATAGCCAATTCGCATTTTATGTAACGATCGCGCGTAATATACGATCGCATACTATACCTTCACATATAAATACGGGATGGGATACTCATATGCATTTCTAGATTTGGAATTTTATTTGCGTTATTATTGCAAAAAATAATGTAAGTATATTACGTGTGTGTATAGCCCCGTTTGTTTATGGTACGAATTTTGTTGTTTCAACAAGAAACTCCAACAACATAATAATAAGATTCTTATCATATCTTCATAATATAAAAATTCTCTAAAAAAAAAAAATTCTGTAATGATCATCTATATTTTTGTTGTATACAATATACTTATATATAGTACAATCGATAAAAAAATTGTTATATAAATAATTTATGGGACCACCACAATAAAAATTGCTTCATTTTGCTTGGTTTTTTGTTGCCCGGTTTTCTCCGTTTTTCTTGTTGAATGCATATTATTAGAATTCATGTTTTATATTATGTTTTTGTTTGTTTGTTGTAATAAATGCTGCAGCCATCATAAGAGCTACAGAAGCTGTACCATCCACCATGTATACTTGATTCTCAAAAATTATATGCGATCGCGCTTTACATGTATAAAAATGCGTAACTTGTTTTCTTTTGTTTTAAAATTTATTTATATAAACCAATGGGGAAAAATGCGATCATTCCGATCAGTTTGATCGGTGAAATACGTATGTTTTTCTATTAAGTGCGGTTATTACGATCGGCTTTGTATAAACATTAGTTCAAAACCACTTTGGTGATTTCTGCGCGAACCGTGAGGTAAAACACTGGAATGCACTTCCAAATCACTTACTGACTCTTGATCGCTACTTAGCATTGGTACAAAGTTATATAGAAATCGTGTTGAAACCTCTTGTACTTTGCGGAAAGTCAAGGCGATTTTTTCTAACAAAGACTATTTTCATTTTTTGAAATTTTGTATGTACGCAGTATCATTAAGGCGAAGTTGGTTTTACGGATTACCAATAAATTAATAGTAACCATTTAGGCGGGAAGGGCCGAATGTGTCGAAGGGCCTTGTAAAATGAGTTTTTTTCTAAAAATTGTCATTTCCGATTAAATTATGGAAACTGATCTAAAACGGTATTGTTGCTAATTTTGCTTAAGAAATTTATTCCCGTGCAGAACATGGGCCAAATTTTTATTAAAAAAACAGATTTTTGACAAAAATCGTTATCTCCGCTTAAATTAAAGAAAACTGGTCTGGAACGGTACTGTTGCAAAATTAATTTAGATTGGGTTAGTGCATAGCCGGTTTCCTCGTTAATGATATGCTTTCAAAATAAATGCAAAACACGAAGAAGCTCCTATTCAAACTGCCACTTCTCCTATAAGCTGTCACTTATAGTCGTTAGGTCGAAATTGTCATGAGCTGTACGTCATTTCTGCTTAAATTTCGGAAATTTATGTAGAACGGTATTGTTGCATATTTTATTTAGAATCTTTTAGTTATTAATAGTTTTTCACGTAAATGATAGACTTTCCAAAATACTTGCTAAAAACGATAATGCTCCTAGGGAAGCTGCTATTTCACGTAAACTGATCGCAGCCAACGTGAGACCTCCAAATTTATGAAAAAAACTTAAGTATGAAATTTGTTCCTGATCAACCAATTCGTATGTGCTGTACAGGGATCAAATTTTTAGTGAAAAACAGTTTTTTAACAAAGATCGTCATTACCGCATAAATTTTGGAAAACTGATCTGGATCGGTATTGTTGCAAAATTAAATTAGAATATATGTGCATAGCTGTGTTTTTTTAACAAAACGCAAACAAAAAGAAAAAGTTCCAATTGGAGCTTTCTCTTTCGGTGGACTGATTTCTGCCAAAATACACGCTTAAATTTGTTGCAAACTTTATTTAGAATCTGTGGAAGCCCATTTTAATGGGATCTCCTAATTTATAGACAAAGCTTATGTATGAAGTTTCATCCTGACCAATGATCCGTGTTTGCTGTACAGGAACCAAATTTTTGCTGAACAATTTTTTGTGACAAAGCTCGTCGATTATGCTTAAATTTTGGAAACCTGATTTGGCCCGGTATTGTTGCAAAATTGATTTTGAATGTGTTAGTTCATTGCTGTTGTTCTCGTAAATTAACCACTTTTCAAAATACATGAAAAAACGAAACAGCTCTTACTGCAGTTGTCACTTCCGGTGATCCGATCGTCGTCAGATGGGTATACCAGGTTATCATTATTTGACAAATACCAATCTGCTGAAGAGACCCTCCGAATAAACCCATCGACCCCGAAAGGCCGATGCCCAGCTGCCACGAAGCAGTATTAGAGGGTATGGATGACTCCCCAACAGATCAAGCCTCTTTTCACCCGGAGAGACCTCCAACGATGATCTCTTTTCACCCGGAGAGACCTCCAACGATGATCTTTGTGCCACAAAGAGACCGCTGGATTTCACGGTCGCCCCCGAATTCACGACACATCTGTTGGACTCGCCACTTCGACCCTGGGGATGTCCTGCCAAGGGGACGATTGAAGAATTTTTAGAATTAGAATTTTTTTTTTTAAATTAAAAATTTAAGATCAGAAAAAAATTAAAAAATTGAAAATTTGGATAAACATTGATATATAAAAAACAAAATGGTACATCTCAGACCACGTATAGGTCGCCGAAAATGGGTGCGGTGTCTCTTCACCGTTACAAAATATAACTGGTTGGTAACCCGTAACCGTAAATTGATGCAGTTTTTGTTGGGCGCGGGTTCGTCAAAACCCGTCTATATTGATGTTGGGCGATCTTTTTGCATTTAAAATAAATAATTTGCCACGTCTGGCCACCCGTAAATCGTAGGTATCCCGTTAGGCGTTGTCTCACCTAAACCGTAGTGGCCTTGAAGGTGTCGCAAATGTTGGGCGTTGGTTCGCCGTTAATCATAGGAAATTACAGTGGCCTCAATTGCATGCTGTATAAGATAGCGGAATTTTGACAGCGGAAAATAAGAGATTACGCTACTCACCGCAAGTGGCAGCACTATCACTAAAGAGAATTTATTTTGTAATATAATTACCAGCGGAAATTTTTTATTCATTATGTATGTATTTTTTCACTAAATAAAACATCTCAGTGGAATAAAATATTAGAAGTGATCCTTAAAATGGCAAATTAATTGATCTCCGAAGTAAAAGAACTCGGTATATGAAATGTTGAAATTTAACAATATTCCGTCTTTCCGGCATTTCTTCAACTAGTAACCAATAATTTCGGTTGTTTTTCTAATAGCTTAGATCATACTGAGACTACATGGGAAATTTAGGGAAAATTGATGGACTAGAATTTTCACAAAAAAATTTTTGATTTTCTGCGGCCATATAAGTTATTTTCAGTTTTTGGCCAATATCTCAAAAACCTCCACTAGTAACCAATACTTTTGGTTAATTTTCTAATAGCTTAGATCATACTGAGACTATGTTAAAAAATTTGGGGAAAATTCGTCGTCTTAAATTTTCACTATAGTCTCAGTACGGTCCAAGCTATTGGAAAATTAACCAAAAGTATTGGTTACTAGTGGAAGTTTTTGAGATATTGGCCAAAAACTGAAAATAACTTATATGGCCGCAGAAAATCAAAAATTGTTTGTGAAAATTTTAGTCAATGAATTTTCCCCAAACTTACCAAATATTCTCAGTATGACCTAAGCTATTAGAAAAACAACCGAAAGTATTGGTTACTAGTGGAAATTTTTGAGATATTTGCCAAAAACTGAAAATAACTTATATGGCCGCAGAAAATCAAAAAATTCTAGTCCATGAATTTTCCCCAAATTTTCCATGTAGTCTCAGTATGATCTAAGCTATTAGAAAATTAACCAAAAGTATTGGTTACTAGTGGAAGTTTTTGAGATATTGGCCAAAAACTGAAAGTAACTTACATGGCCGCAGAAAATCAAAATTTTTTTGTGAAAATTCTAGTTCATGAATTTTCCCCAAATTTTCCTTATAGTCTCAGTATGATCTAAGCTATTAGAAAAACAACAGTAAGTATTGGTTACTAGTAGAAGTTTTTGAGATATTGGCCTAAAACTGAAAATAACTTATATGGCCGCAGAAAATCAAAAAATTATTGTGAAAATTCTAGTTCATGAATTTTCCCCAAATTTTCCATGTAGTCTTAGTATAGCCTAAGCTATTAGAAAAACAACTGAAATTATTGGTTACTAGTTGAAGAAATGCCGGAAAGACCGAATATTGTTACATTTCATATACCGAGTTCCTTTACTTCGGAGATCAATAAATTTGCCATTTTAAGGATCACTTTTAATATTTGATTCCGCTGAGATGTTTTATGTAGTGAAAAAATTTATACATAATGAATAAAAAATTTTCGCTGGTAATTACATTACAATATAAATTCTCTTTAGTGATAGTGCTGCCACTTGCGGCGAGTAGCGTAATCTCTTATTTTCCGCTGTCAAAATTCCGCTATCTTATACAGCATCTCAATTGCCCACATATAAATATTTGTTTAGGTGTAGCCTCACCAAAACACGAACAGCACCAAACGTGGGGCGTCTTTCTGCTTTTGGACCAAATGGCGGTGCCCAAAAAAATAAAATTGGCGGCACCCGCTGCTTGGGGAAAGCGTTAGCAATACAATACCCCGTCGATAATGCAGTACACGTTGGAAAGTGTACTCGTTGATTAACCTGCACCCGTTGATTGATCACGTTGATTGATGAAATGGTTCATCAAAAAAATGTAAATTACAAGAAACTCAATTTTCCTTAAGGGAAGAACTGGCTTCACTACGTACATGGGTGTACATGCCGTACCACCAAAACAAAATACATTTATTAGATATGTCTTTTTTTCACTTTAAAAATTACCAAACATGAACTTCGATATTTTTGAAATCAAAAATGAGACTTATTTCTGTGAAATTAAAAAAACGAGACTCTATTTTTCAAAATCTCAATCAAGACTAAAAACTAACTAAAATTCTCGCACCGAAAATGCAGAAAAATACCTTCCTTTCCATAGATTTCTCGTTCTAGCCCATGCAATTCAAGAGCGGCGCAAAACGAGAACGAACGTGATGCGCCAAAAACACAAACCTAAGAAACAAATTAAAAAAAATATTAGTCTGCATTAACCGCTCGTACACACGCACAAGGGCACACATTGGTGTCGCTCCATCATTTATTCGTCGAACCAATAAATAAAAGGGATGTACAAAAAAAAAATACAACAAAATGTGTCACAACAATGTCACGACAGCACAAGTGATGTAGGCGAGGTATTAATCAACCGATTACAATGAAATTAAAATCCAAAACAAAGCTGGACAACAATATTAATACCATGAAGTCGTAACAATCCTGTTAATGCAAAGTCGATTTTCTCATAAGTGTGAGCTGCTTTACAAAATATGGCCACCTTCTAAAGTACCTCACTTATGAGAATTTTTATAAGTAAGTAGGTACCTTTCAAAATTGTTTTGGTAAACCGATAAAGCTGTCACTTCCGGTGTACCGAATTCCGCCAAAATTACTGGTATTCCATCAATAAACTTTTTTGACTCGTCGAGATATATCAACAAAAATTTGGAGGTCGAAATTTTCATGATTACTATATTTTTTTAAAATAAAATAACCCAATGGCTGCTAGACGCTTAAATGTATAGTGACCACTCAGACTAAACGATCCCAATATGAATTTTTATCAAAACCTTTGGATGAAGTGCTAAAAAGGAGTAGCTCTATTTCAGGTGATTGACTCAGCTATTACTTTTTTATGAACATAGGTCGGTACGGGGGGCCTTTTCTCGATATGATTTTAACGAAAACCGCTCAAGTGCGGACACATATTTTAATGTTTACAATTTTATTCACGCATTGCTATTTCAAAGCTCGTGGCGCTATAAAAATTCTCACACTATAAAAATAAAATTCAAATTTTTCGCGCGACTATAAACCAACCAATAAAATAATTGACTTTTAACCTTATTTTGTTGTTGCGTATTATACTTTAGTCACAATTTTTCCAGCATCTTTATTATTTATTTCATTGCTAAATAATCTTTAAGTCAATGTATTTTTTTTTATAATACGGTATACCGTTAAAGTGTCATAACATTACGCGATGAAAAATAAATTTTTTTTAATTAAATTTTATCGGGGTATTCTGTTTTTCATCCAAATATAAAGAGACAAGTCACGTGACATTTCTTAAGTATGTATGTTCCTTATAGTTATATAAATATTATGTCGTCTCTGATGGTGAGAAATTGACAAAAAAAAAATTATTTTGTATTGTGGTTAGTTAGCTCGTTAGAAAAATACTTGCTGGTTGTTGCTTTATCACCGTAGAAAAATCTTTTTTTTTTTTTTGTTTCACCAACTAACTAAAAATTGTGTGTTTTCGAACAATATAAATTATGTTTCTTCGTGTTGATTTCTTATACACAACACAAGAAGAATATTATGAGATGACGACGAATAATGAAAAAGGTGTTAACACTTTATAAAAGTATTGTCATGGTTGTACATATTTTAAAATTAAGAAAGCAACAAAAAAAAAAATCTTTAACTTTTCACCTCATGTTTTATCTCTGTAATTACATATTTTCATCTCGGCGGATGGACAGACGAACGAACGGTTGGTACGTATCTAGCACTTTTCGCCTCTAAAATATTCATTTAAATTAAGAATAGCGCAAAAAATTATTTATACATAAAATCGATCTCTGCGTTTGTAGTACCTTTTGTGTTATACATATCGACGATGAGATTACACAAAAGGCATAATAATCTAATCTCTCAGCCCCATTATTTTGGGCTATTGACTGAGTCTCCCAGTCATTATTTTTAATGGTATATATAATACACATATAGACACATTCTAGAGAAGCACCGCGGAGCAACATATATATACAGATATTCAAATGAACAGATTTAAAAATAAAAATAATCGTAAAGAATTTAATTTGATTGATGATCGATTTATCGATCGGAAGACGTCGAACATAAAATATAATAAAAAGAAAACATCGAAGATCATCTCACGATCATAAAAATTGAATCAATTATTATTTAGATTATTACATTACAGCAACAACGACAAAATTACATTATACTTTATTTTATTTCATCATCAGGTGGAAAATTAAATATTATTGTCAAATTATTTTAATTAGCAATGGTTATAGGATGGATGGAAGAGTGCGCGCGGAAAAATAAATTTTATGGGTTTTATGCTTTTTTTTTATGGTGATGTTGTCTTATTTTCTTCATGCAGGAATTTTTCTTTTGTAGTTTATAATGCGCGGCGCGTTAATTATGGCATGGTCTAATTGTAAATAATTATTTTGTATATTATTTAATGCCGAGGATGTTCCAATGTTCCACAATTTGATGATTTATGGTTTTTTTATCGTATATATTTATGTAAATGTGAAAAGAAGAGCAGTATCGCTGTGCTTGCGGTGGGAAACGTTTACTATAAATACAATTTTCACATGAACATCAACGGGAAATGGAAATTTATTTGCTAAAATGATTGTTTACCGTGTGTTTTTGTATTAAAGAAATTTAATATCCCAAGGTTCGCAATAGTTCATTTACCAAGCTGGATATTTCTTTTGTTTCAGGTTTAAGCCAATTAATAACATCTCTGATAAATGGTAGGGACTATCCCTTACCAAATATATTTTATTTTAACGCGAAAGCAAAAGTACAGATCGTAGTTCTTCGACTTATTTCTAACTATGAAGTGCCTTTTTTCTAGGATATTTAAAGATGGGATATTTAAGGCAACAGATGTGATTTGGATTTGTTCACCAATCTAGCAACAGGCTGACATCAAAACGATTTAACGGAATAGATTTTAAGGAAGCATTATTTAACTCGAGTTCAAACACTTTCTTGCTACAATTGGTATCACTTTCACCGAAGTTTAGTGTGGAAATCTTGCTTTAGATGCATAGTTAGTTAAAGAAATAAACCCACGAATGAATTGGACCGACTCAACAACTTATTCCTGATATTTTTAGGAGATGTCCACAATATGTAGATTTTTCTCAGGTCGTCACGAAAACTCTCTTTCGTTGCTGACTTATCTTATTTTTCGACATAATTTCATGTCTCTTAATTCAATTTATTGACCCGTGTGTAACAAATTTGTGCATGTATGTTACTATCAGCATGCATAACGCACAACCATAGATGACCACCGGTCTAATCAGCGCCTTGTAAATTGTAAGTTTTCATTGAAGTAAATTGTTGCTAGAACTGAGGGGTTCTTGCAAAATTCAAATATCAGTATTTGGTTTTCGTTTCGCTGATTTGAAGGCTAATTTCGCGGCGGAAATAATGATTTATGTGAAAAATCTGTTTTTAAAAAACATTTGGTACCTATACAGCACATATGGATTGATTAATCGGGATGAAACTTCATACTTAAGCCTTTTTCGTAAATTCAGAGATCCCAGTGAGATTTAGCTGAGATCGGTTCACCAGAAGTGTCAGCTTCCATAAGAATATCTTTTTTATTTTGCAAATATTTTGAAAAGTTCTAAATAAAATTTGGAACAATACAGTTCTACATCAATTGCCGATTGCTAAGAACTAATGACGATTTTTGACAAAAAAAAGTCATGAAAATTTGGCCCCTACACAGCCCAGATGGACTGATTGATTGAGTTTCGACCTAAGTGGCGACCGGAAGTGGCAGCTTTAGTGGGAGCTTTTTCGTTTTTTGCATTTATTTTGAAAAATATATCATTTTTAAGCGGGAATGACCACATATAGATTGATCAAAATAAGATTTCATACTTAAACTTTTTCCGTAAATTGGGAAGTCCCTCCCAGTGAGATTTGGCGGAAGTCGGTCGCTTCCGTAGATTTTTTTTGGAGGTATTTTAAAAAGTATGTATTGTAGAAATTACGAAAAACGATGTAAAATAAAAAAATTGTAAATTAAATTTCAAATAAAATTAGTTCAGTTTATATTTTCAATTTTACCGGAAATGACTAATTTGATAAAAAAAACTTCATTCATCTCTAGAGTCCAGCCAGATTGACTATTTGGAATAAAACTTTATATTAAAGCTTTTCCATAAATTAGGAGATCTATCGGAAATCTGATGGACATCTGTATACCAGAAGTGGCAGCTTCCGTTGGAGCTTTATTAGTTTTTGCAATGAAAAGATAGTTTTTAACAAGTATTAAGCTTTCTGAAATTTAAGCCGAAATAATATTTTTTGATCATACAATTTTTATCATAAAATCGGTAGGTTCAATTTTTCGGTTTACAAATTAAGTTTATTCGAAATCTAAGCACTTTCGTCGTAAAAGAAATTCGGGAGATGGCTGAAACAGTTGCAAATGCCCCTCCCACCTCAAAATGATTTACTTCACCGAAAATAATTTTATAGATGTAGTAGCGACCTTACAGGATTTTTCCTGCTGTGCTTAAACATGAACCACTTGGAATGCGTCTGGGAAAGAGTGGAAGTGCCAGTTACAAGGGACAGGGGTCCAGGACTGACCAGGTGTGAAGGCGGAGGTCGCTATACACTACATTGTTTAAGGATGCTGCTAAATGTAATACGAGGAGCTGCTAGATTTCTGAATCTGAAAACGTTTGACAGAAAAGAGCTTGCAATATTCGGAGAAACCGGTTGAGAAAAAGGGGTTATTGCAGAACGACAATCACGTCTTGTCGTTTGCGAAAACGATTGTCAGACAATAGCTCGTATAGATTTCAAGGGACGAATCAAGCCAGCGATGATTTTTGCTTGAAGCAGTGATGCTCGTTGAAGACAAAGCCGGACAGCCGTAACCGGACAGAAGCTGGCCGATTTTGGTCTGCCAACACCAGAGCGAAGTGGCGAACTTTCGATGTCTGTTAATTTGGCCCCAAAAAGTCATGCCAAAAAGACTTTTTTATGTGGTGTGTTTCCATTATAAATTCAAATGTCAGCCCGAAAATAATTAAAAAATACTATCAAAATGTGAGTTTCATCCCGATTTTTTTTTCTAGCCAGAAAAAATATTTACCAACAAAAAAAAACAAACTTTATTTCATCCCGAGAAAATAATATTTTTTTAAAATTACGGAATCACTTTTTGTAAGATTTCAACAATATAAATATTAAATTCACTAATTACGATATCTGTATTAAAACACTGATTCAATAAATTATTTCTACCACTATTCCCCATGATATGGTCATGAGATTTTCTTGTCTTGCTACCTAGTGATTTAGAAACCAGGCACCGCTACCCATTTGGTCCAGATAATTCTGAGACCAGAGTTGGAAAATTACAAATTTACAGAAATTCATAATAATTCATAAAACGCGCGTGGTAGAATGATCCAATAAATTTTTTCTACCAGTATTCCTCATGATACTGTAATGAGATTTTGTTGTCGTATTATCCAATGATTCAGAAACCTGAAACCACTATCCATTTGGTCTAGACAATTCTGAGATCGGAGTTGGAAAATTCCAAATTTACAGAAATTCACAATAATTCATAAAACGCGGGTGGTAGAATGATCCAATAAATTATTTCTACCAGTATTCCTCATGATACCGTAATGCGATTTTGTTGTCGTGTTATCTAATCATTCAAAAACCTGAAACCGCTACCTATTTGGTCCAGACATTTTTGAGATCAGAGCTGGAAAATTCCAAATTTATAGAAATTTATAATAATTCTTAAAACGCTGGTGGTAGAATGATCCAAAAATGAATTCTACCAGTATTTCTCATGATATCGTAATGAGATTTTGTGTTCGTGTTATCTAATGATTCAGAAACCGGAAACCATTACATATTTGGTCCAGACAATTCTGAGATCAGAGCTGGAAAATTCCAAATTTACAGAAATTCATAATAATTCATAAAACGCGCGTGGTAGAATGATCCAATAAATTTTTTCTACCAGTATTCCTCATGATACCGTAATGAAATTTTGCTGTCTTATTACATAGTGATTTGGAAACCTGAAACCGCTACTCCTTTGGTCTAGACAATTCTCAGATCGGAGTTGGAAAATTCCAAATCTACAGAAATTCACAACAATTCATAAAACGCGCGTGGTAGAATGATCCACAATTTAATTCTACCAGTATTCCTCAAGATACCGTAATGAAATTTTATTGTCGTGTTATCTAATGATTCCGAAACCTGGAACCGCTACCTATTTGGTCTAGACAATTCTGAGATTAGAGTTGGAAAATTCCAAATTTACAGAAATTCATAACAATTCATAAAACGCGGGTGGTAGAATGATCCAAAAATTATTTCTACCAGTATTCCTCATGATACCGTAATGACACTTTGTTGTCGTATTATCCAATGATTCAGAAACCTGAAACCACTATCCATTTGGTCTAGACAATTCTGAGATCGGAGTTGGAAAATTTCAAATTTACAGAAATTCATAATAATTCATAAAACGCTGGTGGTAGAATGATCCAATAAATTATTACTACCAGTATTCCTCGTGATACCGTAATGACACTTTGTTGTCGTGTTATCCAATGATTCAGAAACCTGAAACCACTATCCATTTGGTCTAGGCAATTCTGAGATCGGAGCTGGAAAATTCAAAATTTACAGAAATTCATAACAATTCATAAAACTCTGGTGGTAGAATGATCCAATAAATTATTTTGTAACGAGTGTGTAGGCCATGAGTGGGTCGCGATGAAAAGAACACGCTTCCAAAAATTAAATGCCATTCGTTACTGAGTTTATAATTTCACTTACTGATAGCTTCGACGTGGTCAAAATCTGCCGGCTTAGCTTCAGGGTTGGGCGTGGGGTGTGCCGAAGATCAGTAACTGCATTGCTAGACCACAACAGGAATGAAACATGGGACGGATATTAGGGAGAGGATTCAGGATATGGAACAACTGCACCTACCATTCTGCACACACACTTACCTCTACATCCTAATTTCACTGTTTATCGTCGCATGATAACAAATTTAACCACCAGGCGAAAATCACAAACGAACATTAATAGCGGAAAAATAAATACCAAAAAAAAATTTCTTCAGAGAAACAATATTTGATTACCGAATTTCACAACTATTATCATACTTTATTTAAATAAAATGTAACGGAACAAGCGACTTAATCGTGCATTGAAAAATCAAAATATGTACAATCTTAACACTAACAAAATAAGATTTCATACGAACTCGAAACTTAAAATCTATTGACGTCACCTACAGCTAACTAGATATAAAATTCACTAAACTACCGTAAGTTATATAAACCCGCCACCAAAATCTTATGATTATATTTAAAAAAAAATTAGAGAAAAACAAAATTTTTCATTTACTAAAATTATATATGTACATAAAAGAAAACCTTTATTTACGTTGCGGCCGATGTCCAGCATATGACGTACCGATGATAATATTTATTCACTGATCAGATTTTATGATGCTCTCGTTGGAATTGAATACCGAGGTATTAAAATTTCTTATTATTTGTATAATACATATGAAGGATCGTAATTTTATTATTTTTATACAATTTATTGTTTATTTAGTATTATTTATTATGTTGGTTATAACTAACCACCCATGGAATCGCGCACATAACTTAACGGACCACCGTTCACCTTACAAATTTTAGTTTTTGATATATTAAGGCGATGATCTAATTACAACTGTTGTTATATTTTTTTTTTGTTTTTCGAATTGGCGCGAACCTTTATATTTGATCATTCGCTCTGATATTACACTTTATTGTTTTAGTAAATGTATTTGTATTTGTTTTTAGTTTTAATTACATTAATAATTTTTAGTTTCAATAATATGACTATTTTATTGTCATTTTCTTAAATTTTAAAGCAAAAGCTACCCCTTAGACTAATATAATTTATAGCACTAGGTTTAAATACTTTTAGTTTGTATTTTGATATTTTATTTTTTTATTGATTTTTCAAGACACACTAGCAACCACTATCACAGTAATATATATGAGCAATCGCTATCACATTTGTCGTACACAGTTTATCAACTTCACGACACGAAAACTTCATTTAATTTATTATTTAAGTAATTACTAATTTATGTAGGTCTTAGAATGTTTCTCTTAAATTTTTATGTGTTTTTTTTTTTTTGTAACCGAAACTATACTCTACGCGCGATACTCAACATCAACTGACTAAAACTTTTAGAATTGTTCATTTTTATAAAACAGATAACAGAAAAGTACAAAAATTTTTTCCTACGGATTAACCGTAGTTTTGTTTCCAAAGCGTGGTCGCACAAAACGAAACCAGCTTTTCCCGCGAAAATAATTTTGATTTGCAGAATTGTTTATTTGCTTAACACGCTATGTCAGGGGAGTTACACCATCCAACCTTGGAACGTCCGACGTTCAATCACGTTAGTCGACGTTTCAAATCGTGGGGACGACCTACACCCATGAGATGGTCTCAAGCAGCCGGGCATATCTAACAAAACTTAACAACACTAGTCCGGGTTTGGTTTCAAGGACGTAAATCGTTTGAGTGATAAATACCAAGTGGTTTGTTATGAATGTCTCTAAGCTCGAAAGCTACATTCCCAATGCATTTGTGTATAACAGCCTTTTTATACTTTGGGCACAACTTAGCAGACACCTTGTTAACGGCATCGCTTTGGGTGTAATTTTTAACAAATACCGTCTGGCCTACTTTATACGTGTGAGGACGAGTTCTTAAATTATAACGGTTGCTATTTTGTTTATATGCTTTTCTTAAATTGTCGATTACATGTTTTTGGGCCAATGTTAGTCTATCCATTACAGTCAACTCAAAATCACGATCATCCAGCGAATGAAGTTGGCGAAGGACGTTATACTGTGAGCCGTGGCTGATATAATGTTGACCGAAAGTAAGGAAGTATGGAGAAAATTTGGTGCTTTCGTGAACAACATTCCGAAGCGCAGAACCGATCGCATGAATATGTTTATCCCAATCCCGATGGTTCTCTTGAACATATGCCCTGATAGCAGATAACAAGGTGCGATTAACGCGTTCGCTTGCGTTAGCTTGCGGATGGTACCGAGGTGTTAACTGATGGTTAATGCCGTGCTTCAACAAAAGATTGGCAAATTCTTTTGACGTGAATTGTTTTGCGTTATCGCTTACAATTGTTTCCGGGATAGAGAAGATGCTAAAAACGCGATTTTCTAGATATTTGCAGACGTTTTTGGAAGTAGCATCGCGCATTGGTTCTACGAAAACAAATTTGGAATATTTGTCGAGCACAATAAAGATATAACAGTTCCCATCTTTAGATCGAGTGTACGGGCCAAGGAAATCAATAAATAATTGCTGGAATTGACGCTTTACTTCGTAGAAATTCCCCATCGGAGATTTTGACAACTTATTAGACGGTTTGCATTCCTTACAAATGTCACACTTCATAACAAAGTCGAAAACATCCCGGATCATTCCTGGCCAATAATACATGCGTTGTATAATCTCCAATGTTTTCTTGAATCCAAAGTGGGCAACATTTGGAGGACAATGAGCATTTTCCAAAATATTACCAATATGACATTTCGGGATATACAGCTTCCAAATTGGAATATCTGAGGAAGATTGACTTACTGAAAATTGCGATGGTTTATAATAAATTCGGTTGTCAATCACCTTCATACTTTTATAACTATGGGGATTATCGATCAACATTTTTAGAAGTTCTAGATATTCTAGATCATCATCAAATTTGTCGATGCTTAACTCACCCAAGGACTCGCAAAATTCGTTTTCGGTATCTTCAGTGGACAGATCAAATGTATTTCTGGAAAGAGCATCCGGCACAACGTTCTCACAACCCTTTTTGTATTTAATGGTGAAATTAAATCCTTGGAGCTTTAAGCTCCAGCGAGCTAGCCTTCCGGAGAGGTCCCGTTGCTCCATTAACCATTTTAAGCTTGCATGGTCTGTGGTTATTGTAAAGGGCAATCCCTCTACATATTGCCGAAACTTCATCACGCTTAACACGGCCGCCAAACACTCCAATTCAGTGACGCTATAGTTGCGTTGCGCACCGTTTAACTTCTTGGAGAAGAAAGCAATTGGGCGATCCTCACCACTGTCGGACTTTTGATATAAAACACTCCCCACACCGACTTTGGAAGCGTCGCACTCAATAAAGAAGTGTTTGGTGAAGTCCGGATTGCCCAACACTGGAGAAGAAGATAATGCGACTTTTAATTTACGGAAAGCATCCTCGGCGCCCTCAGTCCAATAAAATTTTTGATTTTTCTTTAGCAATCGAGTAATTGGTTCTGCCATTTCAGCGTACTGGGGTATAAACCGCCTATACCATCCAGTGACACCAAGAAACTGACGGATTTGCTTAACCGATTTTGGTCTATTATAATTTACGATTGCTGACACTTTTTCAGGATCTACTTTAAGGATTCCATCACCAACGATAAACCCAAGGTACTTGATCTCTTTTAAAAGAAATTTACTTTTTTGAATATTGATGGTAAGATTGGCGGATCGTAAGAACCCAGCCACCAAGTTTAAAAGGTCAATATGCTCCTCGAAAGTTGCGCTGGTAATCAATAAATCGTCCAAGTAAACGAATATGCGGTGATGCAGTTCGTGGGGTATCACCCGGTGCATTAATCGGCACATAGTTTGCGGAGAATTACACAAACCAAATGGCATTACTGTGAATTGATACAGCGGTCGGCCTGGCACAGAAAACGCTGTTTTATCCCGCGACCCCTCATCCAGAGGGATCTGCCAGAAAGCGTCTTTCAAATCCAGGCTTGAAATAAACCTGGTACTATTCAGACGCCCCAGCAGACCATCGATGAGGGGCAACGGATAAGCATCTTTAACCGTCACGTCGTTTACCTTCCGTGCATCCAAACACAACCGTATTTTGCCATTTGGCTTGCGCACTCGCGTCACCGGGGAACTCCACGAACTGCAACTTTCCTCTATTACCCCCAATGACAACATGCGATCAAGCTCTGCGTAGATTTCGGCCTGAACGGCTGGAGATACCGCATAATGACGCTGTTTGATTGGCTTGGCCTCACCGACATCAATAACATGTGTGGCCAGATGCGTACGCCCAAGACCCAGAACAGCTGATGAAGGGAATTTTCGAATGACATCGTTCAATATCTGTTGTTGATGGTCGGATAATTCGTGCTTAATCATGTGATTTAGTTCATCATCAATTACTTCGGATATTTGTCCATCGAAATTTACGATAGGATTGTTGCGACGTCCTTTTGGAGCATATGATGTATTTGTGGAAGGAATGTTAATGGTAAGATTGAACTCCATAAAGAAATCCATGCCTAAATATAATTCTTGGGTTAAATTAGGAGAAATGTGAAACTTAATCAATTTTGTCCTACCAGCAAACGAAACAGGTATCAGGATATATCCCAGAACAGCTTCTTTCTGCCCATTTGCGGTTTTAATCCAGGAAGGAAATAGATGAAATTTTACTGATGGGTGATTTAAATATAGTTCAGAACCCTTACCCAATAGAGAAACGTTTGCGCCGCTGTCCAGTAAGCCAACGTAAATTTTTCCTAAAATGTCTAACTGAATGTATGGCCGACAGTCATCAGGTGCGGATAAGCGTGATTCGGAAATTTGTTTTCTATTCCTTCGACGATTAAGCCAATATAGTTTATTTCGGTTGAGTTTGGACGTTTGAAAACCATTCGAATAATAAGGAGAAAGAAAAGTTTTCGGTATGCACTTGTCAGAAAATTTTGGGATGTTTACGTTTGACGCTTGGTTAATTCGGGATCCGTGTTGGATGCCGCCTCTACTTGGTTCTTGTTCTGGGGGCTGGATACATTGAATGTACGCACCCCCGCTCGCCAGTTTCCCGACGGTGGATTACATCTGAAGCACTGATCTCTCGTGTAACCTTGTCTACCACATCCTGGACAACTAATAGACACCCGTGGTTGATAATTTGTATGACTAGAAGAAGGAGTTTGGTTGAAGCTACTATTCGGATGTGGAGCGGACAGCGGAATTTGTCTTGAAGTATCTCCTGTCTTATTGCGAGTTAACAGGGTATAATTTGTATACATTTGCGGCGATTCATCGGGAATGTAGCACGAGGTAGAAGGAAGGGACTCCGCATTGTACATTGCTTCGTAACTCTGTTCAGCCACGTCCAAAGAGCTTATCAGTTTACGCTGTTGACACATTAGTTCCGGAACAAAACTGGTACGCGTCCATGTATCTTCATATGCTGTACATTTCCTAAAGAGCTCATCAACACTGTCAGTTTTAACGTCTGTGAGTTTATCTTGCAACCCTGCCCTCATATTCCTCCTTATAATTCTTATGATTTCTTGTTCGTGTAATGCCGTTTCCAATTGAAGCGTCATAGATATAAAGTCCTGGTAAAAATCGTAAAAAGGTTCTCGAAATTTTTGTTTTCGTGATTCCATTTGTGCCCTAATATCGTCGTCAGTTCGCAATCCTTGAAAGCATTTTTTTAATTCTGCCTTTAAGTGATCCCACGTAGCGTTTGGATTACGTTCAATGAAGTTCCAGTACCATTCCTTAACATTCCCTTTCAAAATGTAATGCAGGTCAGATACTAATTTTTGATTGTTGACCTGTTCGGATTTGGCCAAATGTTCTACTCTGGTTAGGAATCGCTTTACATGAATACCTTTCGGTGTGCCATCATACGAAATATCCCATTTAGATAACGATTTGTGGGAAGTTGTATGACAATATCTCGAATCAGGGCCATCCGAAATTGGTGGTCTTGAACCACCGTTTTGTAAAGACTTTGCCGAACCTTGTTTACCAGTAGTTGTACCTTTATTTGTCTGAGGTTTTGATTGGTCATTAGATTGACCTTGTTGACCCACTGCCGTGGAGTTTGAAGCCCTATTGGAACCGGTAGCTAGGCCACTAATGCCTGACACGTCAGACCCCACAACAGAGGAATCGTCAGACTCGCTTAAATCTTCTATCTCTATGTCTCCGTCGACGTTGTTCAAATTAATTTTATGGAGTTCCTGAAGGCTCTCATTCGGATCGGTATCATCTTTCTCAACATTACTGGTTACAAAGTCAATTAATTGTGTTACCTTCACTAAAGTATCAGTGACTTGGTCACGAACTGCTTTGGAATACTTTAAACGAAGTAACCTACTCTGTACATGGAGTAAGCGAGACTGATACTTTTTGATACTATCATTGTCACCTTCTTTAACAGCGGCCTGAAGTTCGACATAGAGGAAGTTAAGTTTCAAAGAAATTTTCTCAACCTCACGCTTAGGATTTTTCTGCGCGGATTTATGAGGACGGTTTGGCACTAACACTGGGTGAGCTTTCTCTAATTCCAATCTTTGTTGCAAATTTTGCAACTTCTCCTCAAGGCTCGTTGCTTGGATGTCACGAATGATACATTCAAGCTCGAACTCATCAAACTCTAACTGATCAAGGTTCATCGTTAGAAATCTCAATGATTAAAAATATGCAAATGATTAAAAATATTAGTAAAACTTTGATATACCCGACCACTAAATCATGGAATTATGAAACCAGTGAACAAGATCCACAGTAATTAAGTTATATTTGACAGACTAAATGTTAAATTTTGAAGTTAATAACAGCTGCGGTGATAATAGAATAAAAGAAACCAGAGGGTTGGAATAATTAACACCCCCAACACAACAATAGTTAACCAAACAAATTTCGCGGATTGTTAAGCAATAACAAAAGTAATTTAATATCAAAAATATATTTTTATTGATTTGTAATATTCTGAAGAGTTTTTGTAGATAAATTTGTATACGTATTGGTATAAATTTTAGATAAATCTGAACAATTCGGAATGCTTAATCTGTTATACGAATAAAAAAAATCAATTCAATTGCGTTAATTTATAAGAGGATGAGCGGTAAGTGTGAATACAGAATAATGTTGTTGCTGTTCCATAACCTGGGGAATAAAGGAGGGAAACGGATTTATGAAAACGGGACAAAGAAATTATTCTAAAAAAAACTGTTTAAATCAGTTATAAAAAGGTATTTGCGATATGTAATAATAACTTATTGATTTTACAAATGAGTCTACAAAACGAAGGAATGCATTTGTTTCAATAAAGCAATCTAAATTGATCATGCTTAAACAGCCAACACAATCAAACACTTGTAGTGGAAGTCATTGTTGAAGCATGAATGAATTACTGAATTAGCCTAGGAAAAATGATGAAATTATTAGGTAGACATTAAAATCGACAATTGGAAATAATGTACATGTAACTCCATCAATTCTCCCAACCTTAATAAAACACAAATAATGTATTTAACGCAAAATAAATCTATATGATATAAACACGCGAGTCAACAGTGCAAAAACTGGAAACGAAAATGAGCATACGGATTGATTTTACGGTAAATATATGAAAAAAAATTCTAGAACAAAAAAATATGAAATAGCCGGTTTAACCGTAAGTTTGGGCGCCATCTGTAACGAGTGTGTAGGCCATGAGTGGGTCGCGATGAAAAGAACACGCTTCCAAAAATTAAATGCCATTCGTTACTGAGTTTATAATTTCACTTACTGATAGCTTCGACGTGGTCAAAATCTGCCGGCTTAGCTTCAGGGTTGGGCGTGGGGTGTGCCGAAGATCAGTAACTGCATTGCTAGACCACAACAGGAATGAAACATGGGACGGATATTAGGGAGAGGATTCAGGATATGGAACAACTGCACCTACCATTCTGCACACACACTTACCTCTACATCCTAATTTCACTGTTTATCGTCGCATGATAACAAATTTAACCACCAGGCGAAAATCACAAACGAACATTAATAGCGGAAAAATAAATACCAAAAAAAAATTTCTTCAGAGAAACAATATTTGATTACCGAATTTCACAACTATTATCATACTTTATTTAAATAAAATGTAACGGAACAAGCGACTTAATCGTGCATTGAAAAATCAAAATATGTACAATCTTAACACTAACAAAATAAGATTTCATACGAACTCGAAACTTAAAATCTATTGACGTCACCTACAGCTAACTAGATATAAAATTCACTAAACTACCGTAAGTTATATAAACCCGCCACCAAAATCTTATGATTATATTTAAAAAAAAATTAGAGAAAAACAAAATTTTTCATTTACTAAAATTATATATGTACATAAAAGAAAACCTTTATTTACGTTGCGGCCGATGTCCAGCATATGACGTACCGATGATAATATTTATTCACTGATCAGATTTTATGATGCTCTCGTTGGAATTGAATACCGAGGTATTAAAATTTCTTATTATTTGTATAATACATATGAAGGATCGTAATTTTATTATTTTTATACAATTTATTGTTTATTTAGTATTATTTATTATGTTGGTTATAACTAACCACCCATGGAATCGCGCACATAACTTAACGGACCACCGTTCACCTTACAAATTTTAGTTTTTGATATATTAAGGCGATGATCTAATTACAACTGTTGTTATATTTTTTTTTTGTTTTTCGAATTGGCGCGAACCTTTATATTTGATCATTCGCTCTGATATTACACTTTATTGTTTTAGTAAATGTATTTGTATTTGTTTTTAGTTTTAATTACATTAATAATTTTTAGTTTCAATAATATGACTATTTTATTGTCATTTTCTTAAATTTTAAAGCAAAAGCTACCCCTTAGACTAATATAATTTATAGCACTAGGTTTAAATACTTTTAGTTTGTATTTTGATATTTTATTTTTTTATTGATTTTTCAAGACACACTAGCAACCACTATCACAGTAATATATATGAGCAATCGCTATCACATTTGTCGTACACAGTTTATCAACTTCACGACACGAAAACTTCATTTAATTTATTATTTAAGTAATTACTAATTTATGTAGGTCTTAGAATGTTTCTCTTAAATTTTTATGTGTTTTTTTTTTTTTGTAACCGAAACTATACTCTACGCGCGATACTCAACATCAACTGACTAAAACTTTTAGAATTGTTCATTTTTATAAAACAGATAACAGAAAAGTACAAAAATTTTTTCCTACGGATTAACCGTAGTTTTGTTTCCAAAGCGTGGTCGCACAAAACGAAACCAGCTTTTCCCGCGAAAATAATTTTGATTTGCAGAATTGTTTATTTGCTTAACACGCTATGTCAGGGGAGTTACACCATCCAACCTTGGAACGTCCGACGTTCAATCACGTTAGTCGACGTTTCAATTTCTACCAATATTCCCCATGATACCACAACGAGATTTTGTTGTCGTGTTATCTATTGATTCAGAAACCTGAAACCTTTATCCATTTGGTCTAGACAATTCTGAGATCGGAGTTGGAAAATTTCAAATTTACAGAAATTCATAATAATTCATAAAACGTGGGTGGTAGAATGATCCAATAAATTATTTCTACCAGTATTCCCCCATATATGGTCATGAAATTTTGCTGTTTTATTTCCTAGTGATTTGGAAACCTGAAACTTTTACCCATTTGGTTCAGATTCATTACATAACTTATAATACAAATTTTTAAAATATATATGGTTGTGACATTTACACAATTCTTCCTTGTAAAGAAAATTTTATTTTTAAATGTGTAAATATGAATACCAATAAAGTTTACGAAAATTTTATAAATAAAATTTTACAATTTAATATTTATTCTTATGTATTTTATGTAATGTTGTTTAATTTTTTGTTGTAAATTTTTTCGAAAAGTTTTTTTTTTAGCTAAGACAAAATGTAAAAGCTTTTTTCGGACTGAAAAGACCTCTGGCTAAGTTATCATACGTGACCTTTCTAACGATTTGGCCAGAAAGCTGAACAATAATATAAGTGAGCGTTGTGGGTGTATACGTGACTGAAACTGTAGCGCGGCTGATGTCTGAGTATTTTGAAAGTGCTCTTTTCTTTCTTGACGCACCGAGAAGGTACAGACAGGCAAACATTTTTGTTCAATTTGCTTCTGACCAAAATCCTAAGAAATGTGGCCATCGCTGTTGCTTGGCTCAGCGTTGCAGCAACATTGCTGGTGGGCGCACGGCACATTCACTTTTTAAATTACCTCTCTACCAGACGAACGACGAGGCCCTGATGTGCAATATAAGTAAAAGCAGCAATCGCGGCGCCCTATTGCAGCAGTGCAACCGGATAGTGTGGGATGTGTGCACTAAGTCATCAACAATCTCTACCTGTTATTGAGCGGGGGTCTTCAATGGACGAAATTAAGGCATGTTTGAAAGAGTCACGTTTATGGACCAAAAATGAATAGCTGCCTGCACCTTACGTTACCACAAACATGCGGGTGTAGCTGTTCAGTGGTTTTAATAATTATTATTATATGACTTCCTATTTTGACAGAAGACTATTTTAAACTTAACTTAACGAATGGTGCTTGCTCAAGCCTCCTTGTGCTATGACCGTATTGAAAAGGACGATAAGCACTTTGTTTGCAGTTGTCCAGCATTTGAGGTAGTCAGGTTCCGATTTCTAAACCGCAAAGCCTTGCATATTGGTTCCATTGTCTTTTCGCTTTATTTTAAGCTGTTGTAGTTTAACAGATCATTAAAGAGCAATTTCAAATTGAGATAGAATTGTTGGTTTGCACCATGAGCCCAATATGGCATTGAGCATGGATGATTTTGGGTTTAGCTATATGAGTCAACTTTGAAATCAATAAATATAAAAATTGCTGCGCTCTCCGCACTGCGGGTATAATTTTCGAAAACTATGATTAGCAAAATCAACGTTAATTACTCTGCGTACATACAGCTTATCTATGCCATTTCAGGCCAGCATCATTTGCATCCGGAAATATAAAACATGAAAATAATATCGTGCATAAATTGTGTCAACATTTAATTTTACGTATATCAGATGAAAGCTTAGTGAAAACGTTGAAAAATGACCAACTCTACACATCTGTATATCTTTGATATGCCACAAAAAGAACAACAACGACAACACAAAATAAAATATCATGTCAATCACTTGACGACGGTACTCTTTCGTTTATAAATGTACACCACAAAACAATTTTGTATCTAAACAGTTTATTTTATCTTCATCTCCAAACACAAAATACAGAAATGAAAAAAAAAAATAAAATAAAACGAAACTTTAATTTTCGAGACGAGATCCATTTCAAATTTCGGAATGACGTATATTTTTTAAGATTAATTGTCAAAAAGTGTCATTCATAAATTACTCCGTCTCTTTCGTGAATATTTTCGGGTATTTGTTATTTAATCGGTTAATCGGATAAATTAGATTACAATTTAAGAATTTAATTGTTTGGAAATTATTTTAGAGGTTTTAGGATTAAATTATAATTCATGTCTTATGTAATTTTTTGTAATTATTCTGTTACACCAAACGACTTCTGTATTTTTAATCTGTTTTGGTTTACTTATGTAACTGAGACGAGAATGTCAAAAATTATAGAACGCGTTCAAAGATGATCTCATAAATAAAAAAAACGCTTCTTCATGTTTAATCCGCTTTGTTAAGGATTGAACAAATCCAATAATACAAAAAGTCGTATGCTTTAACTTTTGCAAATTGATATACAAGTCGTGCTTTTTATAATTTAATAAGTCACAAAAAAAGCTCCCTGCATAAAATAAACATTTATCACGATTTTATCTCTATAAAATCCCCCATTATTATCACAAATTCACAAGTAGCTGTATGACAACTTAAAATTGTTAATGTTAATTAATTTACCTGGCGTTTTTTTTTGTGTCATTTTGCGAAAATATTTCGTCTGCTGGAAATTATTTAGTAATCCTTATATGTGTTGACGAAAATAATTTTTTTTTTGTTGATGTTTACCTGTAACGATACAAAAAAGCAAAGTTGTAATGAATTGTTAAACTTGTTTAAATTGAATTTGCACGAAATATGTATTCGGAACGCTTTAATATTTAATTAATTGATTGTTGATTTATTGTAGCAATTTTTTTTTTTTTGGTTCTTGCGAAAGAGATGCGTGAATCGAAAAATAAAATCATGATACAAAATTGTTGAGTTCAATAAACGGAACAAGATAAATAAAATCATGTTTCTCGGTCATGTAATAAGAACTTGGATACAGCACAATGATTTACAATCTCAAAACTTCGGAAGAAGTATTTGTGGATTGAAAGTTCTTGTAAATTTATTGCATAGGTAGTCATTTTTTTTTTTTGATCAGAGAGCATAATTGCATATCAAAAGAATTCAACATTAAAAAGCATTCAGACCAAAATTTTGCTCATTCCCAAGAAATTCTTGAAAACGAAATTGAAATTAGGGGAATGGTATGGCGACGAAATTGGCGACGGTTTTATAAGTTGATAGTATAAGTTATAATAAAACTGAGCAGTCAGGATTATCCGCTAGGATTATAGGATCCTATATCCGCGAAAGAATAACGGTCAACCTTTGAAATTTTGTGTAGTGCCAAATACTGTAATAATTCTTTGTAATAATTCTGGACGACGGACTTTGTTCCATCCAATATTTGGCGAAAATTGAATAAAATCAAGTATTAATTTCATTGAATTCTACACGTCGTTTTTGTTTTCTGCTCCAGAGCGTAAATGAAGAGTTAAGATGGTTTCTCAACTCGGGAACATGCCACATAAATCTGGCCGCGAAAAAATCATGACATTTCCAGATATATGCCGCACCCTTCCAGCGACTGCCCTTGTTTATGGACATCGCAAATTCAAGTTTCGCTGGGAACTGGAACGGCAAATCGATTGAAGTCAAAGGGAATTCGCGGAATTATCCATTCTTCTCCCTTGAACCGCCCTTTCAAAATCCTTGCCACTATCCATTGTTAATTAGGTTCGTCACACTCAGTCGAGTTCCATTGCACAGTTTTGGGGCATCAAGATTTCGTAGCATAATGATGATAGATCCAATTTTAAGACGCAAATGATGAGGCAGCATGCCAGGCAAATCCAAAGAGTTTAGGAATTTTACAGGGTAATTGACGAGTTCTTCTTCGTTTGCAACGCGATCGATCGATTTGTACGAACGCGATTCTCCCGAAATTTGGTTTTCAATCGTCCAATTGAAATCATCGACATCAAATTTTTTCGCTGTTAAAATTGCGCGTGCGCTCAACCAATCGTAGTTGCGATAATTTTGACCAATGTTCGGATATACATTAGTGATGAGTTCATCTATCGTTGAAGTGAATTGGCAAATTTCAGATGGAATCGGTATTAAACCATACTCAATGGCATGGTCTGGACGTATCGCCTGAAATACGATGACTTGAGATATGCGTTTAATTCATCCACCGCGGTTTGCACAAATCTTTCAATGTTCGATCGAGTACTTCTAATGATCGTTTGTGTGCCATCATGTACGTATCCCATGTGATCAATTTACAATTTTTCACTTTTTTTAACTTTTTTGCCATAGAGTTGCAAACAGGATTTCCTTTGATTTGCAGGTTTAACGGAAGCTTCAGTGCTGATTGTGCCGTTCTTCTACCTTCCAACAGTGTTGCAGCAATTTCGGTAGATGCGAGAGCTAACATACAGCTCAATTCCCTTAGACGTATCACTTCATGCGACGTGACTATAGATCTTCCTGGTTACTAGATTTTAAAAACAAAATTTAATAAATAATTTTCTGTAAAACTCTCAACGAAAATTTTTTAAATCTTAGTTGGCTTCATTAGTTTGAATTTTTTTTTATTTATTTGTCACGTCAAAATTTCAAGTGATAGAAATTGTCATTTGGAGTGATAGCAGTCGATAGGAATTTTTTATAAAGTAGCATACTAAGATTTAAAAAACAGCCAGAACGAGTTTATTGAACAATTATTTTGTAAATTTCGATTTAATGATCTAGTAATCAGGAAAATGAGCAGTCACATCACTTGAAGTGATGCGACTAGGGGAATAGGGGTAATAATGTCACTTTGAACACGTATTGTTGAGTGAGTCTAGCAGAACTCAAGGAAAAATAGTCCACCGTTCGGCACATCAAGGAAAAATAGTCCACCGTTTCATCGACAGTCTTCATCAGTTGATCATGCGCAATCTTTTGCTGTTCATTCAACAGTGGAACATTTGTTTGTGTCATGAGCACGCTCGCGTTCCAATTCACGATTCAATAGAAACTTGGAAATCCTGTCATATGAATTTTAGTCAATAGTTTGTCACTCATAAGCAAACACAAATCTTCAATCAGCACTGACGCTTCATTGTAGATGTCATTGTTCATTTGCAATTTGAAATTCCCTGTCGCGACTCGAAATCAATGCAAAATGTCTTCTGCGATCTCACGTTGTACGTATCCCATAATTGATGTGGGTTTGAATGCCGACAAATCGAAATCATCATAGCGAAAATTGTAGGAACCTGGCATTCACAGTCCGCAATGACTCAAATGAAGTTGAACCGCGCACATTAACCAAAAGCAACAGAAGGTATGTAGACGCAATCGTCGTTCTTTCGATGGATTGAATAAATTCATCCCAATGCATCAGTAGAAAACACACTTGGATTTCCGTTTACTGGTTGGCCTTGCTTTCTGCATAGCCATTTCTTCGACGGTGCATTCGTTCAATGCCAATAACCTCCATATCGCTTCTTTTGGTGACGTATTTGCAAACATACTTAATCGATCGATTTTACCGAACTGCAATACTCAACATTGATATGTGTGTTAAATGCCTTAGACAATACTGGCGAATATGGCACGATCCATGAATTGTCAACCACAATATCCCCTCCTTTCAACTGAGTGATGAATGTTTTGCCATTGCCATCTGGTCGTTTTGGATAGCGTTTTGTGCATTTATTGTCGGACATACAAACCGAAGTGGGATTGAGCATATTGGTCTTGACCACTTCGTGCAACTCTAAATCTATCTCAGGATCATGAATTTCGGCGGAAATGATGTCATTAATTTGGTTTGGTGTAATTTTGTTCACCATCCAAAGAATGCCACTCAACTAAATACATCCATCGATCGCTTGGTGATTGACCGGGATGCAGTAACTGCGTATAATTTTTGGCCATTTTGGATTGAAAGTAAACGTTACAAACAAATCCAGTCGTCCATAATTACGCACGTGAGTCATCGCGTCCTGGGAGTACTCGTGCATGGGTCTGGGGCGGCCAATGTATATCGATGGCGTGTTAAAAGAAATGATTCACCGTAAAGCAGCGTGCGCAATAAATCTGGTGGTGGAAGCAACTCTGGCTCTGACTTCACCTTGCCGCTCGCGCAACACAATTCAGGCGGTATTTTCTCAAATTTAACTGCATTGCAATGCTGACAAGTGACAGACGTCTGACCGAATTGATCTGATGCGCGCACTGTATTGAATGTTTGGCTCATATCGAAAGGCTGCACGTTCAAGATTCACCGGAATTACTTCTTGTCAACATTGTTGACCGAACCTCTCTTCTTCTCAATCGTTGTTGCTCATTGTAAGCTTCGTTGATCTCTTCTGACTGTCGCGCATGATTTTCAATCATTCTGATTCGAGCTGATCCCCTTTCAATATCACGTTCCTCTTCCGTTCGCCGTGCTGCGACATTACGGTATCGCGTTGCATTCTGAGAACACTGACCAATGTTACCATGACCTCTTTTTGGCATCGTAACAAATATCGAACTGTAAATAATCATCACTTTGTATAGCCAAAATAAAGAAAAATATAAACGAACGAAAAAGATGCAACTTAAATTTTTAAATCAACTGGAAAAGCAAAAAAAAATCGATTACCGATCTATTCCAATTGAAATGAGGTTAGGTTTTTGCTGACAAACAAAAACAATGAACTCACTTTTTTGTGATCGAAACATCAATACTCAGAAATAGATAATCCACAGATTCGCAATGATACATTTCGTAAATTTAAACTATTTCACCGTCGTTCAACTTCGAAAATATAACTATTTTTAAACGGTTGAAGCTGGTGAGGAAAATTGTGAGATTTTTTGGATATTATCCAATGAGTATAAAGATTCGATGAAACTTGATTGCGCCCATGTTAGAAATATTTTTGAAGTTGAAAACGCAAATTTTACAAACTTTAACAGATTTGAATGCTTATGGTAAAGGTTGACTTTGAGCTATTGAAAAATCTCAATCTCAAACCTCATTCCTTGCGAAGGGCGTTTTATCTTTTTTTGAAAAACAAACAATTCAGAAATAAGTCGCGATTTGTTGAAGTCAATTGAAAATTGAATTGAAATGGAGAAAAAATGACAACATTACTGCTTTAATAAAATGTCTTGTTGTTCCAACTTCAACAAATAGTCCAACAAAATCTACTATTAGTTTTGCTACAGCTCTTATATGAAGATGCTTTGCCCTGTTGAGACTATATTCGGTATTTTGAGGCTGAACAAGAAATTCTGTCTAAAAACTCATAGCACTCATAGTTGAATCAAAAATAGAATTGGCTGAAGAACTGAATTCATATATTTAAAAAGCTTCCAACGTTAAAAAGGTAGAAATATCAAATGATAGCATTACTTTAAAGCAAGAATTCAACAGCTTCAAAGCGAACTTTTTCGGTTTCTGGAAACTTCTGCGCAAACATCAGATCTCGTGACGTTCAACATTTCAAAATTCATTTTATTTTATTTTTATACGGTGTCCGCCGGATAATTCCAAAACGTCTAGAAACTGTCAGAAAATCTGGATATTTTGAAACCCTAACTCATAATTAAGAATTTTACTCAAATAACACCTAAAATTACCCAAAGATCGTAGATCATTAAAGAAAACGCTTATATATGCTTAGAGCATTAACTCAGATTCTACCTAGAATTTATTAAATTTAAAGGCACTGAAATAGTAATTGATATTGGATTTGATCGAATCCCGTCGACAAAAAGCTTCAAAAGCCAACTGTGGACTATACTTGCTGTGGACCATAATGGCTACAAAAAAATCAGACTCGTGTGAGGAATTTTTAAAAGCATTTGGTGAAGAGTTCATTTTTTATTGTTATCATATGCTCCGTTAGGATTTTGGCCCACCCATAGAATTGGTTCCAAAATAATGAATGTGCCGTAGAAAACGAAAGTTTTGCGCTTTATTTCCTGCAGTGCTATTCGGAAACGAAAACGTTTCATATAATGTTCACAACTTACATGGGTAATTCTTCAATATAATGAGACAAAATAAAACTTTTATCATTTTTTCTAATCTAATTAAAATAAATCAATAATAAATTTTACCACATATTTTCAATTTTGCTATTCAGGGGAATGACAATTAAATTCACGGGAATGATATCTTGATTCAGGGGACTGGCGTCTTTAGGTATTAATGCTTCTTTCTCTTCAAGACGGTCCTACAAATTTTAAATTTCCGTGAACTGATGTATATTTGTTCCTTCATTGCGTAAAAACAAAGGCTGAAGAACTATTTCTCGAATTTTTTTTCTCCATTTTGCCCATAATTACTTTTCGTTGGATTTTTTGTCATAACTTTCTTCTTTTATCGTTTTTATATTTCCCTAATTTTTTTCTATTGCGCGAATTCTTCTAGTTCTTGCAACTATCTTTAATCCCGTTTCGTTCACCTGGAACTAACCTTTATCAGAAGGTAGAGAATTATTTGTCATATAAATTAACTAACTTCTTTTTGTTTTGCCTGTATCATTAAGATACAGTGCCATACTCTGCCATTAAGTTTTTTCCGATATCGTTTTCACTTTTTGGTTTCTTTTTTCGTTAAGTACTTCAAACATTACTTTACTTTTTGAATTTGCCATTAAACTGGGTCATTTTTAAATCAATTTGGACAATTTAGGCAATACAACGTACTGGGAAATTCTGGGCCTCAAGTTTCCTGGAAAATTTAAAATTCTATCTAATGTGCCCACGCAATTGATACTGCCATGCTGAAAATATTTTCTCAGTTCGATGTAGCAAATTGTTTAACGACGATACATAGAGCCATTAAGTGATACTAAGTTACTTTAGGGCCAGTCATATAACACAGCCTTGCAACGTCTGTTATCAGTGGATACAAACGAAATTCGGATTTTAAGGAAATGTATCACAATTTCATGCATTAGGACAAATGAGTTTAATTCCCTAGGCTCAATTAACCAAAATAGTCATGAAGTTTACTTTCATCTATCATGGTGTATTGAAAAAAGCCTGTACGACCACTAAGCTGAGAGTGGTTTCCGACAGGTTTACTGTAACTTCGACAGGTGTTTCGTTAAACGATAAGCTAATGATTAGACTTACGTTGTAAGGTACATTGTAGGCCATCTTGATCCGTTTTCCTGGATTTAAGGTAGCAATTTTTGGTGATGTAGAAAAGAATTTCCGCCAAATTTTGTTGACCCAAACCAAACATGCACCAGAAGATTTTATAGCCCAACCACCATATACTGACAAATAAAATTTTAAAAATAGAAAATAAAAAAAAAATAAAATTAATCTATTCACACTTAGATTGTAAATAAATAAGAATTATAAATAAAACAATTATTTAAATTAACAGTTAGTACTTCAAATATGAAACTGTCAAAGGACTTATTAAAAATTAAGAAAATACGATTTTAACTTATTTTTTAAAACTGCTTTTAGATAAATTAAAATCAAGTTTTGCTGATCGATTAATGGGATTGTTATCGCCATAGTTGGTTGGGTGGTGTTCGAGCGCCAAAAATTGATGATTACGAAAAGTCCTGCTTGGGACATTTATGGATATGTTTTCCAGGATGAAGGATGATTCAATGTGGCCGAGAAGGATATTTCCGATAAAAGCGGCATCCAGAAGTAAACGCCTGTTTTCAAGCGTGCACATGTTATATTCTTTGCACCTTGTAGAGTAAGGAGGTAAGCGAGCCACATTTTCGTAAAATGGTATGTTTTTTTCAACAGGAATATAAGAAACTTTTTTTGTATGCTTTCGATTCTGTTCATGTTCACAGCGTAAGAGGGGCTCCAAACCGTTACAGCATACTCCACTTGAGATCTTACATAAGCGTAATATAATCTATTCTCAAAGAAAGGGCAGTAGATTGCAGATTAATAAAAAGTTTGTTTCGTAACTACACTTGCGAGCAACTAAACCGTCTCAAACCTTCGCGCGTACAAAAAGACACATTTTTTTTAAATGGCTCGACCGTTTCTCGTAAATAAAACAACTTTTTTGACAGCATAGTATTTTATGTTTAATACAAGGACACCTTTATCATTAAAATATATACACTATACTTTTCAAATTAAAGCAATCGTTGCAAATTGTGATGTTTCAGTGAAAACAATTGGTGTGCTGCAATCTCCTGTACAATACCACGATATTGGTCATCAGTCATTTATCAGACGTTGATTTGAACAAATTTCTACCAGTTTCATTCGTTGTTTCCTCAAAATCAGGGATAAGACTCTAGAAAAACCCGAACAAGTTGTTGCTTTATTATAAAAAAGCATTTGTCTCCTAGGTGGTTATAGGAGAGACCGGGTCTGCCAGCGTCCGGGAGACCGTTTTTGTGATCTTTTGTTGAAACAGTCTCGTATGGCAGCGGTTCATGTATATAGTATGGACTGGCATTTCGCTTGAGGGAAAAACTGAACTTTCAAGGACATTCTCTAGGATCATGTCAAGATAAATAGGGGAAGATTTCATATTGGTGCATGACAATGCCTGGTGTCAGACAGCACGAACCAGTCGGCAATTCATAGATGAAGTTGGACTCGAGACGTTGAAGTGGCCAGCCCCAGTAAAGACATGAATCTAAATTGAGCATTTAAGGGACGAAACAAAACTCAGGGTCCAAGCCAGAAATCCGGTCCCATCTAACATCAGGGGCCTCAATATTGCGTGGGATGAGGAGAGCGGTGCGATCTCCCAAGTATCTGTCAAAACCTTAATAAAATGAATGGGGAACCGCATGCGAACCGTTGTAGACCCTAGGAAGGACAATAATAAGTATTAAACAATAAAATTGTTTTTGTTATGTTTGATTTTTGTGTAGTAATTTAAATTTAGATATTCCCAATATTTTTTTCATAATCATCAATATTGGTTGCGTTTTTATTCAAAATTCGTTGTTAAAAAAAGTACTGAACCAATTTTTAAGAAAAAGTTTCATTTTAACGTAAAAATAACAGGCTTTGAAACAAATAATATCTTGTGAAAATCGGTTAAGCTGTAAATTTGAAATTTTGAGTCGATTTAGTTGCTCGTGAGTGTAGTTAAATCTTAATTTTATTGTGAGCGATTATATTGCTAATTTTTGGAATTACAGGTAACTGGTGAAACTACTAAATAAATAAAATCCTGAAATACAGGGTGACTCATGAGTGGATGCCGCAGGTTTGGGAGGTTGTGGGGGACACTGGGTTGTGCAGGGAGATATGTGTCGGCAAATGTTGCTTTATGTTGACCATAGCGGTTACTAATAAGGTACCACCTTGCATGGATCGAACCCCTGACTGAAAGTTTGTCTTGGTTGAAGGTTCCTATTTCCTTGCCAGTTCCCTTTGTATGTCATGAGGCAAGCTGTGATGAGCTTCATGACGTTTATCACATCTCTTGCGGCAAAAAATTGATAGAGCTACGAATTGTTGCCGATAGTAGCTTCATGTTCACCATTACAATGCGCACAGATAACTGCTGTCATAACAATATGTGTTGAACTTTTGTAAATGTTTAACAGTGGTGGATCTCTTTTCTTTTTAATCCTTTCCCGTGCGTAATCGTAGATAATGATTGGAATGTTTTTTCTAAAAAAAATTAAAAACTCTACAAAATTTTATTTTCGTTTGGATTATTTCTCTAAAAGTCTGCTCAGGCATTCCAATGTTCTGTCCAGATTTGCCTACCTCGTAGTAATCTTTGAAAGTATTCACTGTATAATTTTTGGAATCGTTGACTATCAAACAGCTGTATTTTATGTTGACTCTGCTCATAACAATTTTCTAAAAAAATATTATTTTTCGATGTTAGGATTCTAGTTAGGGCCGCGATAAATTCTTAACATGAATTTTAATATGGCTTTATGAATGATTGAATGTCGATTTCAATTAGAAATAATTTTCTTGAGTAACAACTTGGGATTTAGCTTTATATCATTCATTGGTTTTTGAACAAGGTAAATAATCATTGGGCGCATGCGCGATATATTTTTCAGCTTTTATAAAAGTAAATATAAAATCGTGAGCAATTATTGATATTTATCCCATAAGTCATATCGAGATCTCTATATATTATATGGAGTACATAAGTGTTTATTTGTATATTACATAGCGATTTGATTTCGTGTGCGGTCTCCACTTAAATTTTTTTTTCCGTTTTATACGAGTAATATAAAAGCCACATAGAGCATATATTCAATATGTCTATGAATATAATATTGTATATAAATACGATAAAAAGGGAGTTGTAGGAAGATACAGTTCTGCGCTGTATCTTGCGGCAATCATACAATTTCTAATTTTTTCAATTATTTCTTATTGCGCTCTGTTCTAAGCGCTCTGATAAAAAAACGACAGATACCGATATATCTGTATTCTGTACGTATATGTGCTGTAGTCATTGTGGAAATTATTTCGCTTTTATGAGTTTTCTAGAAGATTATGAGGGATTGATATATAAGAAAACAAAACCAAAAATATTCTAAGGTGATAAAGGTCAAACACAAATAATATTACATGTGAGAAATCGATTTTTTTTATTTTACTTCCGTCATCTTAAAGATCGTAAACGTCTGTATACAACAATTGGTAAGCTCTTTTAATTTAATGATTATATTTGTACGTATGTGTTTGTGTTATATCGATCTTATAAGGGCCCATTGTTTTGTTATTATTTTACTTAATAATAATAAACATAACAATAATAATAATAATATTTAAAATAAGAAAGATATAACAGTAGAAAAGAAAATAATTGTAATAATAAGAAATTCTCTCATATCATCACTTTATGTATTGTTTGTAGTTATGTGTGCACATATTATTCCAACCACTTAACAGAAAAACCGTTCCTTTGATAAGTTTCATTCTATATATGGTTGGTGCCATTTGTGTTAATGTTATCACAACATAACGATGGCTTTTGTTTTTTTTTTTAATAAAACATAACGAGATTTTTTTTGTTCTTATGTCCGATCATTAATTGAATGCAGCAACTTCTTGTACATTGTTTACTCCACTCAAGATCCCGATCGTAAGATTTTATAATTTTTTTTTACTGTTCAAGTGGGTGTTGCATTGTCGCGCTGATACAACACAAGCAACATGCAAACTTTTTGTTGTTCTTGTGAAGTACAACTTTTGGAAATATCACAGATGTAAAATTTCTTATGCATAATATGCAATAAAATTGTTACCTTGATATTTAAAATTGAGATTTATGGTGTGTGTTTCTGTCTTGGGTTTGGAATTTATGGCTACATCGCTTTTGACCTATTAAGACATTGGTATATATCCCGTCATATGATATGTTATTGTTTTAACCTGACACACAGAACATTTTATGGTTTAGGCTACACTTGTTCTGAATTTCAATTTTGGAATTTATATAATAAATTATCATTTTTTCTTCTTTCTAATTTTAAATGTTTTAACAACCACAACCGATTTTTTTTTTTAGCGGAGAGCCACACCAAATTAACGTAGGCAGTATTACATACTCTGAAATCATATTACTATTTTACCACACATATATTTAATACTAGCTAATACTTGCGAGGTTGATCGTATGAGGTTAGTAAGTAAAGAAATTTTACGCGAGTTCGAGCGCGAGTTTGAGAAAGATGACTGATTCCAGCTTACTTTCTGGCCTTTTCTAAATTATTTTCACTGTGCCAATCGAAATAGTCGTGAATTTCGGAAATATCGACCTGATATAAAAAGGTAAGTGTCTCTAGTCAAATCATATCAATGTGTTTGAGGCTGAATATTGGTTTTATCTACCACAACGTTTAGTCGATAAGCGCCAAATTTAATCACATTAACAGGTTGATGTTAATCGTATTTAATCTGATCAAAACATTTTTTTAATTGTAAAAACCAATAACAAGTCAATTCAATATCATATAAATATCATATCAACATCATACCACTATCATATCACTATCATATCCATATCATAACAATATCATAACAGTATCATATCAATATCATTCAAACAACATATCAATATTATAACAATATCAAATTAATATCAAATAGATATCATATCAATATCCAATAAATATCATATAAATATCAAATCAATGTCAAATCCATATCACGTATATATCACTTCAATATCATATCAGTATAAATATTAAATTAATATCTATATCATTTCATATACATATAAATATCAATATCAATATCAATATCAATATCAAAATCCAAAATCCAAAATCCAAAATCCAAAATTCAAAATCAAAATCAAATTCAAAATCAAAATCAAAATCAAAATCAAAATCAAAATCAAAATCAAAATCAAAATCAAAATCAAAATCAAAATCAAAATCAAAATCAAAATCAAAATCAAAATCAAAATCAAAATCAAAATCAAAATCAAAATCAAAATCAAAATCAAAATCAAAATCAAAATCAAAATCAAAATCAAAATCAAAATCAAAATCAAAATCAAAATCAAAATCAAAATCAAAATCAAAATCAAAATCAAAATCAAAATCAAAATCAAAATCAAAATCAAAATCAAAATCAAAATCAAAATCAAAATCAAAATCAAAATCAAAATCAAAATCAAAATCAAAATCAAAATCAAAATCAAAATCAAAATCAAAATCAAAATCAAAATCAAAATCAAAATCAAAATCAAAATCAAAATCAAAATCAAAATCAAAATCAAAATCAAAATCAAAATCAAAATCAAAATCAAAATCAAAATCAAAATCAAAATCAAAATCAAAATCAAAATCAAAATCAAAATCAAAATCAAAATCAAAATCAAAATCAAAATCAAAATCAAAATCAAAATCAAAATCAAAATCAAAATCAAAATCAAAATCAAAATCAAAATCAAAATCAAAATCAAAATCAAAATCAAAATCAAAATCAAAATCAAAATCAAAATCAAAATCAAAATCAAAATCAAAATCAAAATCAAAATCAAATTCAAAATCAATGAATTCAAATTCAAATTCAAATCATATCAACATCATATCTATATCATATCATATAATGCCAATATCATATCAACATCATATCAATATTATATCAATATCATATCAATATCATATCAATATCATATCAATATCATATCAATATCATATCAATATCATATCAATATCATATCAATATCATATCAATATCATATCAATATCATATCAATATCATATCAATATCATATCAATATCATATCAATATCATATCAATATCATATCAATATCATATCAATATCATATCAATATCATATCAATATCATATCAATATCATATCAATATCATATCAATATCATATCAATATCATATCAATATCATATCAATATCATATCAATATCATATCAATATCATATCAATATCATATCAATATCATATCAATATCATATCAATATCATATCAATATCATATCAATATCATATCAATATCATATCAATATCATATCAATATCATATCAATATCATATCAATATCATATCAATATCATATCAATATCATATCAATATCATATCAATATCATATCAATATCAAATCAATATCATATCAATATCATATCAATATCATATCAATATCATATCAATATCATATCAATATCATATCAATATCATATCAATATCATATCAATATCATATCAATATCATATCAATATCATATCAATATCATATCAATATCATATCAATATCATATCAATATCATATCAATATCATATCAATATCATATCAATATCATATCAATATCATATCAATATCATATCAATATCATATCAATATCATATCAATATCATATCAATATCATTTTTTTTATTAAAGCACACAGGCTTACCATTTATTTTAATTACAATTTTTTCAAATATAATATCAATATACAAAATGAAAATAAATGGGTAGGGTAAAAAGAGAATTTTTAAAGATGCAAGAAGGCAAGCACGTAAGCGTAGTAGAATTTTAGCAAAACCGATTTTGAAGCTACTGGTTAATAGATATTAAGTTCGTAATGCATTGTAGAGAGACCTTTTTACTTTATCGACATGTTGCTTTCAACTCAAATTACAATTAACAATAATTCCAAGGTTACTTTTTTAGCCGAAAATCATCATTCCGAAGCGTTAACATACATTAATAGTTAGAGAGAGAAATTAGCTCTACTTTTTAATTAACAATTCCACGGCAATTTCAATTTCAATTCCAATTTCAGTTTCGATCTCAATCTCAATCCCAATCTCAATGTCAATCTCAATTTCAATCTCAATTGCAATTTTAAATTATTTAAACATCGTTTTAAACAAGTTATTTTAAGCTTAAATTTTCGATGAAGTTCGAAACAGAAGTAACATCCAGCAATTAATTAATTAATTAATTCAGTAAAATTATTAAAAAAATATACATTTCCACTGGTATTGAAACCAGTGTGAATGAGATGGAAAGTTTGTAAGAATCGATTTAGTAAGTTGTCATATAATTCACTAGAGTTTCGATTACTCGGTTGCTCTACATATATAACACAAAATGTAATCATTGCTTAGTAATATTCAGTCGCCATGGCCTGACGAGATGATTGAATTTTTTCATGATATTATCAGATCAAAACTGTATGTTACTTCTGTAACAAAACTTCATCGAAAATTTAAGCTCAATAGCAATTTCAATATTATCTAAATTTCAATTTCAATTTCAGTTTCAGTCTCAGTCTCAGTCTCAGTCTCAGTCTCAGTCTCAGTCTCAGTCTCAGTCTCAGTCTCAGTCTCAGTCTCAGTCTCAGTCTCAGTCTCAGTCTCAGTCTCAGTCTCAGTCTTTGTCTCAGTCTCAGTCTCAGTCTCAGTCTCAGTCTCAGTCTCAGTCTCAGTCTCAGTCTCAGTCTCAGTCTCAGTCTCAGTCTCAGTCTCAGTCTCAGTCTCAGTCTCAGTCTCAGTCTCAGTCTCAGTCTCAGTCTCAGTCTCAGTCTCAGTCTCAGTCTCAGTCTCAGTCTCAGTCTCAGTCTCAGTCTCAGTCTCAGTCTCAGTCTCAGTCTCAGTCTCAGTCTCAGTCTCAGTCTCAGTCTCAGTCTCAGTCTCAGTCTCAGTCTCAGTCTCAGTCTCAGTCTCAGTCTCAGTCTCAGTCTCAGTCTCAGTCTCAGTCTCAGTCTCAGTCTCAGTCTCAGTCTCAGTCTCAGTCTCAGTCTCAGTCTCAGTCTCAGTCTCAGTCTCAGTCTCAGTCTCAGTCTCAGTCTCAGTCTCAGTCTCAGTCTCAGTCTCAGTCTCAGTCTCAGTCTCAGTCTCAGTCTCAGTCTCAGTCTCAGTCTCAGTCTCAGTCTCAGTCTCAGTCTCAGTCTCAGTCTCAGTCTCAGTCTCAGTCTCAGTCTCAGTCTCAGTCTCAGTCTCAGTCTCAGTCTCAGTCTCAGTCTCAGTCTCAGTCTCAGTCTCAGTCTCAGTCTCAGTCTCAGTCTCAGTCTCAGTCTCAGTCTCAGTCTCAGTCTCAGTCTCAGTCTCAGTCTCAGTCTCAGTCTCAGTCTCAGTCTCAGTCTCAGTCTCAGTCTCAGTCTCAGTCTCAGTCTCAGTCTCAGTCTCAGTCTCAGTCTCAGTCTCAGTCTCAGTCTCAGTCTCAGTCTCAGTCTCAGTCTCAGTCTCAGTCTCAGTCTCAGTCTCAGTCTCAGTCTCAGTCTCAGTCTCAGTCTCAGTCTCAGTCTCAGTCTCAGTCTCAGTCTCAGTCTCAGTCTCAGTCTCAGTCTCAGTCTCAGTCTCAGTCTCAGTCTCAGTCTCAGTCTCAGTCTCAGTCTCAGTCTCAGTCTCAGTCTCAGTCTCAGTCTCAGTCTCAGTCTCAGTCTCAGTCTCAGTCTCAGTCTCAGTCTCAGTCTCAGTCTCAGTCTCAGTCTCAGTCTCAGCCTCAGTCTCAGTCTCAGTCTCAATCCCAGTTTTAGTCTCAGTGTCAATCTCAATCTCAATGCCAATCTCAATCTCAATGTCAACCTCAATGTCAATGTCAATGAGCGATGACACACGAGGTTTCTGGTTTCTTGGTTATTTTTTCAAGGCCAACTAGTCGTAATAGATAATGTATATGTATGTGTTATTTATTTTCTTTTGTTCTGCTCGGTTGAAAATAAAATTGAAACTAAAATGTTAAAGTCAAAAACGGCCTTGAAATATTTTTTATTTCATTTATGTTTGTGTTATTGTGGTTTCAAAGTAAATTTGTTTAAGGCGCAATTAAAACCGGTATCATAGGTAAACGGGGAAAGAAACGAAGAAAGTAATGGTTTCTGTGAATCATAGTCTGCCATCGAGCAACCTCAATCTCAATCCGCCTTTCCACACATTTATTCTTTCGTCGCGATTCTTTCCTCGTTTCGTTTTTCTTCACCAACAAACTAACAACAGTTTGTAGGTGAAGGGGAAGGAAACGAGGAAAGAATCACGACGAAAGAATCAAAGTGTAGAATGGCGGAATGTCAATCTCAATGTCAATGTCAATCTCAATGTATGATGGCACACTAGGTTTCCCAGAATCCATTACTTTCTTCGTTTCTTTCCCCGTTTATCTATGTTACGGGTTTTAATTGCGACTTAAACAAATTTTCGGTGAAACCACACTAACACAAACATAAATGCAATAAAAAATATTTCAAGGCCATTTATATATACATATATATATACATATAATAGTTGTTTTAATATACAAACAGTGATGTCCTTGTGATATTAATTTCTAATATTATGTTGTTCAATCAATAATGCAATAAACTGTTAAAAATTTGCTACCGTTGTGTTATAATGGTTTTGTGATTAGGTATGTGCTTTTTTTTCTAAGAATTTGTGAGCTGAATAACTAAAATTATCATTATTATAATAAATTTAATTGTGAACCTAAATATTGAATAATTTTTATAATAGCAACCAGTATTTTCTAATTTTGTTGTGCAGTTTAATATTTTACATAATGGCGTCTTGTGGTATATGCAACTTAACAGTGGATAGAGCCAAGGACAATAAAATCAAATGTGTTGAGTGCTCGCAAATATTCCATGGTGCTTGTTTAAATATAATTAAAGCCGACTTAGACTTTATGATTGAAAATAAACAGCCTTGGTTTTGCAATAACTGTTTAAAAAAACGCAGAAATAATAAACCGAACGAGGCAATAAATAGTCCCCAACAAAAATCGTGTACAAACACTAGAAATTTGAACCAGCTAACACCTAATATTAGTAATGAAATTTCATCAATGAAACAAGAATTTTTAAATCAATTTAATTTATTGAATGAAAAAATTACGGTGCTTGAGGAAAAGTTATTAAAAAAAATGGATTGTTTAACTAAAGAGAACGATGACCTTCGCAACGAAAACCGTAAGATGCAGATCCGACTGACTAATGTGGAACAATATCAATACAACAACGCCATTGATATTATAGGATTACCGCAAATAAATGAAACCGAATTGGTACCAGCAATTATAAATATGTTGGATAAATGTCTAAACGTTAAAGTTGCCGAGAATGACATCGATTCCATATTTAATGTTAAGTCGTCATCAACATCGTATAAACCTAGGAACATTATCCAAGTTAAGTTTGTTCGCAAAATGGTTAAGGATAATATAATGCGAGCAAAAAAAGGACGAAAAGAGTTTTCTACTGCCCAGCTTGGATTGTCGCCTGGTAACCTTATTTACGTCAACCATAGTCTATGTGCCGCAAAACGAAAAATTTTCACTGAGGCCTGGAAAATGATGAAATCAAAGAAGTGCCACCGCGTCTGGTATAATAATGGTCGAATTTGTTTGAAAATGGATGAACTGGGAAGTATATATACTGTTGATACAATAAGTGACCTTGAGTTATATAATAAGTAGATTTTCAAATTTATATTAACTTGTAAATATGAATGATTCATTTGGTTCCTTTCAATGTCACTTATATAATTCTCAAACAGATAATTCCAATTCATCCATTAATACTAATATTTGTAATTTTTCTAATTTCAACATCTCTAATTTTTCAGTTTTACATCAAAATATTCGCAGTTTGCGTGAAAATTTCGATAAACTTGTTGTTAACATAGCTTCTTTTAATGAATTACCTTCAATAATTTTTTTAACTGAAATTTGGATTTATGATCATGAGTTAGACTTCTATAAAATTCCTGATTACTATACGGTTGGTTGTTGTAATAACAATTATAGAGCTGGTGGTGTATGTGCGTTTTACGATTGTCATTTGAATTGTGTGTATGAATCGATATCTTTGAATTCGGCTGATATAATAAAATTATCGGTGACATTAAATAACATGACATATATTTTTGTTTGTGTTTATAGGTTGCAATTCATTTCAGTTACAAATTTCGTTTCTGATTTTACGGAATTTTTATCTAGGTTTAATAATCAAAATATTATTATTGTGGGTGATATGAATATTGATATTTTGGATTTACCTCCACAGAGTGATGAATATTTATTTATGCTGTCTTCATTTGGATTTCAATCATTAATTAATTCACCTACTAGAATTACTAGTAGCACTGCAACTTGTATTGATCACTGTTTTGCTCGAGTTAGTAACTTAACCAATTGCAATGCTTCTCTGCATAACTTTCATATTTCGGATCACCATTTACTTAAAATTGACATTGCTCTTTGTTCTAAATTGCCTTCAAATAAATCTTTAATTTGGAAAAAATTTGATAAAAAAAAGTTTATAGCTAATATCTCTGACTATGACTTTTCACCGTGGCTTTTCATTAACGATCCTGAATTAATTCTAACTAATTTTAGTTCAATTTTTAGTCGTATAGCTGAATCCTGTTGTATTAAGGTTACTAAACACAGTTCTAAGGTTAAGCTTAAGCCATGGATTTCTGATAATTTATTATGTTTAATGAGTAAAAAGAAAAAAATTGAAAGAAAATGTAAGAAACATCCAGAAAACGTTAAACTCCGTAAATATTATGTTAAACTTTGCAGAAAAGTTAATGACAATGTTGTTTCTAATAAGCACAGTTACTATAGCTTTAAATTTAATAGCTGTAATGGTGATAGTAAAAGAACTTGGTCTCTGGTTAATGACATTTTAGGGAATAGATCTTGTCACAGGATTGTTGAAGTAATATCTATTGATTCGGTAATTCTGTCTGGCTCGAAAAATATTGCTGATGGGTTTGGTAAATATTTCTCACGCATTATTCATAATTTAAGAGCATCTCTTAAGTCATCTTCTTCTTTTAACTGTTGTGTTTTTGATTATGTCAAGGAAAGTTTTTTTATTCATCCTGTGGTGGATTTTGAAGTTGTTTCAATTATTAATAATTTAAAATGTAGTAGTAGTTATGATGTTTTAGGGTTCAATTCTAATATGATTAAACTTACTGCTAACTGCGTTACCCCCATTTTAGTGAATTTTATTAATCAATGTTTTAGTTTTGGTGTTATTCCTGATTCTTTAAAAACAGCAATTGTTGTTCCAGTATTTAAGAAAGGAAAAAAAGACATCATGGATAATTACCGTCCAATTGCTCTTCAGCCTACAATTTTAAAAATTATGGAGAAAGCAATGAAATCCCGAGTGGAGTCATTTTTAAAAAAACATAAAGTATTAAATGATAATCAACACGGGTTTACAGCTGGGAAAAACACTGAATCATTGTTAACACATTTTTTAAGTGACATTCACATTAATCTAAATAATAAGAAATGTGTGGCTGCAGTATTTATTGATATTAAAAGAGCTTTTGATATGGTTGATCATAAACTTCTATTGCTTAAACTTCAGTCGATTGGTGTTCGAGGTGTTTCGCTGAGATGGTTCAGCTCTTACTTAAGCAACAGGAACTTTATGGTTAAAGTGGGTAACTGTTACAGTGTTCCTCACAGAATTGAATATGGAGTACCCCAGGGCTCTATTTTGGGACCTCTGTTATTTTTAATTTATATTAATTCCCTGTTCTTGTTAAACTTAAATGGTAAAATAACTGCATTTGCTGATGATGTAGCTCTAAGTTATAGTGATTTGAGTTCAGATGCAGTTACAAGCAAGATTAATTCTGACATGAAAGTCTTACGTTTGTGGTTTGATGCCCACTCCATGCTACTAAGTGAAAAAAGTAAGGTTATGTTTTTTAAATTGCTTGGTGATCCATATCGGAGTTATATTCCATTGATTTTCTATCATATAGATAATTGTGATTTAAGTAATTGTGGTGTCACGTGCAATAAAATTGAAACAGTGAATTCATATAAATACTTAGGATTAAATCTTGACACTAATTTAAATTGGAAAATTCATTGTCAGAAGATTAAGGAACAACTTAATTGTGCTCTGAGAGCTATTTATTTATTACGCAAGTTTTGTTCATCTCAAATATTGAAAAATTTTTATTATGCCTGCGTTGAATCCCGCTTGAGCTATGGTTTACCATGTTGGGGAGGGAGTTATATGAATACCTTGGGACCTCTTTTCATTTTACAAAAGTATATTTTACGTGTCATGTTTTTTAAGAGTCGACGAGATCATACTTGGCCTATTTTTTTGGAATGCAAGATATTACCAGTTAAACACCTTTACATTTTTAGAGTTTTAAAATTATTTTATTCAAGAAGTGGACAACGGTTGTTGAGATTAATAGCTTGTTATAATGTGCGCAGCAACTACCGATGCTTATTTACAATCCCTAGATTTGCTACAGAATTATTTCGTAAGTTTTATCTAGTATCTGCGCCTACATTTTTTAATCGTTTGCCGTTGTACTTACGATTGATGATATCTACCAATAAGTTTATTAGTCATGTGAAGGTTTGGTTGCTGAACAATAGAGATGTTGAATTTATGTTTGCTAAATAAGTTTTTATTGCATATGAATGTTTTCAATTTTTAATGCTTTTATATTAAATTAAATTTGTAACTTTTTTAATTTTTGTTAATTTTTTACTTAATAGTTATAATGATATGATTGAATTACTTTATATCCCCACATTACAATTAATTTGTTTTTGATGACTGTAATAGGTTAATCGCTACTGTCTTTGACATAGATTAACCTAATTTCTTAGCCTGTCTGTTTTGTTACATTTTTATTGTTAATTGTTGATGTATGATTTTTGGTTGAGAAAAATAAATAAAATAAAAAAATAAAAAATAAAAAATAAAAAATTTCTGACATACATTGTGGTTTAAATTTTATTTTCGAGAGCAGAACAAAACAAAATAAAATACACATACATATATATTATCTATTACGACTAGTTTGCCTTGAAAAAATAACCAAGAAACCAGAAACCTCGTGTGGAATAGTACAATATCAATATCAATATCAGATCAATGTCACATCAATATTATATTAATATCATGTCAATATGTACGAATTTCAGAAAAATTTCGCTCTATGTTCATGTAGTCCAACAAATTGCATTATTTACTCCTTTGATTTAAAAATGAAATTCTCACAGGTAGTGATATCATCGGATTCATCAAATCCAATCGAGCTAGATGGCTCGACCACGTCGCAATGTTTCCACAACGAAGAATGATTAACAAAGTGTTCCATCAACAAACAGCCGATGAGTGTCGTAGAGGAAGAATTCGACTGCGCTGGCGCGATGGCATCGAACAAGACCTATGCATATTAGGATGTCAAAATTGAAATCCAACAGCGATGGATCGAGGACCATAGTACAGGAGATAAAATCCCTTCGTGGGATGTGAACGCTAGAGAGAGAGAAAATTGGCTCCACCGAATTTAAGGTTGTGCTATATGTACGAATTTCACATAAACGTCGCTCTATGTAAATATAAATCAAAATTTAAATTATTTACCCCCATGATATGAAACTGGGATTATCAGGGGTTATCCATGCGAAATGTGGTGGACTACTGTGTAGCAGAAATGGCAGCTTCCGTAGGAGGTTTTCATATTTTTGCAGTAATAATAAATTTTCAACATGTTGTTGACTTTGTCGAATTTCTGAAATTTAAGCAGGATTCGGGAAGGCTCAATTTTTCGATTTAGAAAATAAGTATGATGTATTCAAACAGAAAGGTTGGTGTTGACAACAACAATTACGCCCATACATTTTTTATTTATAGATAATGACATAAAAAAAATTTGCAACTTATATTTGGGTTGACTTCAAATTCGTTCCAACTGAAATATCCATAATAATTCTAAAACTTAATTGAGCTCCGCTTTCAAATAAATTAAACTAAAAAGTAGTGAGGCACATAATTCACAAAGCAATTTTCCATATTAGTATCTAAAATTTAGCCGGTCTCAGCTTCATTTAAGTCTAAATGATATAAACATTGGCATTGCTCATGCTCTGAGCCACATCGCTCTTAATATTTATCTCCAACGCGAATACAGAATATTTAGCGTTAATCCTGAGTTGAAACATGGAAATTGTGCTGGTCCCATAATATTTCTAAGAAGCCTTTTTGGTGGTTTAATATTTAAAAGCAACTTGAAAGAAGTACATGCTGCAGTTGCATTTAAATTTATAATTAGACTCAAGAATTTTATTACAATAGCAAATTCAGATATGTGATGACCATTGCTAGAACCTACACCCACATAAAAATGGGTCATAATCTGTTTGAATTGTAATCGTTACGTGTACAATGGAGTAATTTACATCGAACCTGTTATTTTTTGATCCTTCTAGTTGCAATAATTGACTTCTTGTCCTTAACGCATAATTTGTGATTATGTTTTAAGGACAAGATGTCAATTATTCTATTATTACTTGTGAAGCATTAATTAAAATAAAATGAGTGGTTCAACATAATTTCGTGTTTTCTAAAATTTGCCCTACATTTTAAATCAAAATACTTCAGATATTTGCTTAACTATTTATTTGCATAGATTTCAATTTTTTTATCTTCATCAAGCTTATCAACACAAAATCATAGTAATAATAATAAATTAACCCAAGCAATTTATCATGTTGTTGCAAAAAATAAATTACTTTACTAAAAATTTTAATTCTGTGGGTTTTAATTTGATTTTTCAACAAACAAAAAAGCACAAAATTGACATTTTTATCGATAAATAAAATTTTCCCCGCAGAAGCAAAAACTCAATTAAAATTCGTCTTCAATAAGGTGGTGGTGGTCTAAAATCAATTAAGAGATTTTTTTTTGTGTGCTGCTCGGTTTTTATCATTTTGTTGGTTATTTTACGGGAAACAACTTTGTCTTAATTTTAATTTATTTCTTAATTAATTTTTACAAAAACAAAATAAATTTTCCTGAAGCCCGAAAAAAATAAAACTTTTTATATTCATTAACACACATACACACATAAACGAAAAGTAATTATGTATTTAACTTTGAGCTGAACTTTTCTTTTTATTGGAATTTTCTTACCGCATACGAAATAGGTACACGAGATAAAATTTTCAATTAATCGTTTCTTTTGTATGGCGTCGCCCCTGTTGGTGGCAGGCATATAGGTTGATAATTAAATTAACAAATGATTTCTTATCGCAAAATCTAAAAAATGTAAAAAAAAAAATATTATCGTAGAGATTATAATCTAAATCCCAGTGTTCCTCCTGTGTAGCCGTATATAATTATCTTACTAATTAATCGGCATGCTGCGCTGTGAGACTTACTAATGTGTTGTATGTACCATAAAAAAAATTCAGTGGCGCGCATTTTTTATTTTAAATTTTATAATTAATATTCAATACACGAAAATTTGGAACCGAGAATATTTTTATATAAAGAAATAAAATAAAAATTATTATTATTATCGTCACTAATCAATCGCGAAGATGTTTAAAAATTTATTGTGTTTGGTATTCTTATTTATATATATAAATATATATATTACATATTTAAGAAGATGGTAGATTGGAATTTAATTCGTTATTTGGGACGACAAGTAGTTTCGGAAATATTTCTGTATATCAAACGAAACCATTTTTTTTTGTATGGCTGCGATTTTAATTTTCTGGAAATTTTCTTATTGTTTTGCAAAGAATAAAAAGAAAATCACAAAAATTTATTATTATTAGTATTACATTATAACCCAACAAAAAAGAAAAGAAAACAAGTTCAGGTATAATAAAATTTCAGGTGGAGAAGAAGAAAAAGCTTGAAAAATTACCAAAGCGACAGAATGAAATAAATCAAATTGATTTTCTAACGCGAAAAATTTATAAAACCGACTAAATTACAAAAATTACAACAACAAAAAATAATAATTTGGAATTTTCAAAAATTTTGGAATTTGGCGGTTTATTCGTATATATTCGCTTTGCATTATCATGAGCGATGAGAATTTATGAGGTTTTTGTGGTACTGTACTGCTAATAAGTAAAAATTTAATTGGGAACAAACAAAGAAACAACTCTTAGATTGAGTTACTAAGAAACGGTGTTGTCTTGGATTGATGACAATGATTTAGTGTTCTTTGTGTAACTTTAAAGTTTGGATGTTCTTGAATTTTATGTGAAATTTAACTTCTGTTTGATTCATCTCAACATCAATAATCGCGTGGTTTTTTTTGGTTCTACCAGGTAAACAGTTCTTGGATTTTATGCACAATTGTGTCTATCCATGTATGAAATTATATAAAGATTTACTGTCTACGATGTAGATTAGGTTGACAAGTAACCAACGTGTGAACATTCGTTCTCTGAAGCGAGCAATTTACGCAAGTGATCATTCAATATTTTATAATTTAACAGTGTAATTCGAAATAAAATTGGATAGGAGCGATTTAAACATGTTAACATTTTCAATTTGTTTTACGAGTAGGGCTATGGCCATTTCCACGCAGTTTCATTATAAATATAAATAAAACATGTCAAATACGATCAATAAAAAATGTTGATGACACACAACGTGAGAAATAAGTTGGTTCCAACTTTTAGCTAAGTAAACCATTTTCCTTTTCAAAGAATTCAATAAGATATAATTTCTAAGTTTAAGTTTGTTAAATTGAGTTAAAATAAGATTGAAAAATAAATATTTAAATATTTTTTTTTTTTATTTTTCTTGAAGTGTTAACGGTGCAATAATTAGTGAATAAAAACTAGTTAAAAAGTGAATCCTTCAGGAAATTAAAAATATTTGAGATTTTTTTGTCAATAACGACATCCCTGGCTGCTGGTTCAACAAACCGCAAAATCGCCTCGAGATTCCGCGGCAACACAACAATGGGCTGCACTTGGGACTAGCAAACACGACAGCAGGAATGAGATTCATGAACTATTTTGAATTCGTATAACCAGGTAACCAATTTTTATAATTTTGCTTTTAAATTTATTTTCATTGCGTTTTGTGATAAATGAGTTAATTGCTTACGGTTTTTGCAAAACTGTGCATTACAAGATAGACACACATCTGAATTTACGCAAAATTCCAAAATAAATTCTAAAATGATAAAAAAATGTGACCAACAGTGATCTTTTGTGTACTTTAATATAAGAACAGCAAGAAAAGCCAAATAAATAAAAAAACATATTTCAAGCATAACATATAAGCAATAAGCTAGAGGATATCATCTATCAAATTAGAAATATTGAAGAGAATTTAGTACAAAATGTAAGAAATGGAACAAGTGTCACAACCATAAAAATTGATCTGTGAACAACTCCGATAAGTAAATCAAAAACAGGTTGAACACTGTCAAATATTGGAGTATTTGAATCAAAAAATGTCCAGACAGCTAATCACATGACCAAAACCAGTGGAGAATACACTCAGTGTATCTGCAGTCGGTTAATAATAAAATAGATGGAAAAGTCAAAAACTCGTTATGTCTAGCGGGCAACCCTTAAACATTCAGAGGCATTAAAGAAATTGAGCTGAGAATTATCCATTTATAAGTCGCAGCTTTAGGCGACCAAACAAAATGAGACTGTGAATATTCATAGCTACTAAAACAAATGTCTAGTAACGCAAAGCAACTAGGAAACAGTCAGTTCAATCCAACGAACACAGGAAAAACTTACTCAGTGAAGGAAAAACCTATCCATGTCATACCCCGAACTATTCTCAAATCTGGGTGCTCCAAAAAAATAAAAAACAAGGATTCCTCGGAGAAACGAAAAATTAGAGGTGTGATTAACTATAGTAAATTAAATTAGAAAACGGTAGACGACAAGTTTCCAGTCTCTCAGATTGACGAAATATTAGAGTTTAGGAAAATTCGGCCTTTGAACACTCCATATGGATTAATTGATCTTGGTGAACCTTCGGACTTAAGCGTTTTCCATAAATTTGGAAATCATAGTGATTTTGGGCGAAATTGGGCCACCGAAAGTGAAAGCTTTCATATGTGCTTTTTCGATTTTTTCAAATATTTTGAAAAGTATTTCATTTCCGATAATATGGGTACAAATCAGTTTTCCAAATTTGTTTTAATCTATGCGATCTGTTCTGGGGCCAAAGCACTTCCAAATCGAGGATGTACAAATTTAGATCCGATTTTATCACCATCTGCACATTTCGTAGCTCCATGCATGCCTATACTGGCATAGCAGATGGGTCGGCCGATAAATTTTGTACTTTGACAGGGGATCATAGTTGTGTTCCATTTCATCACAGATCGTAATCTGTTGATGAAAATTGCCTTTTGCATCCTGCCGCCATCGGGATTCGCAGCTGGTACCTCCCGATTCAAATGTCACAACTTTAACCACAATGCCGTTTGGTCGCCCAGACTACTTAGTTTTTTTCCAGTCAATTAAGAGGTTCCAGTGATGTTTGGGGAAAATTGGTTCTCTGGAAGTGGCAACCTCCATAGGAGCTTTTTTGCTTTTTGAAAAAAATTTAAAAAGTATAAAAGATAAAAATAGTGTAAATAAAGTTTCAAGCAAAAGTTGTTCAGATTTTTTATTAAATTTTACCGGGAATGACGAGTTTTCATAAAAGTAACTTTATTTCACCAAGATTGGCATATCTGCAGTCAGAGTCTCCTAAATATAAGAGCGTTAAGATTCCGCCATTTTTTCAAGAGTTTTCCATAAAGGGGAAGCTTTTTGTTCTTTTTCAAACAAATAAGTGCAATTTAATATTTTATTAGAAGCTTTTTGTACATAAAACATAAATGCTTCATTTGAATTTTGAATTTGAATGGTTAGTTCAATATTCAGGAAACGCAATTTAAAATTGAGTCTGTGAGGTTTGCTTTTTTCTCTTTTATTTGCATTTTTTAATACATTTGAAATTTTCAATTGTTTATTTGCATATTTTCATTAATGAATGAATAATCAAGTAAGCATTAGTTGAAAATTTGGAAGGGCTTTAATTTTCTTTTTATAGTAAAAGCCCGATTATCCGACATCCCACTAACCGGAACACTCAGTCAACCGGAATATTCATTTTTAGCATTTTTCTTGCTTTTTTCTCTTCCATATTATGCATTTTTTAATTCATTTTAAAATTTGCAATTGTTTTTTGCACATTTTCATTAATGAAAGCATTAGTTGAAAATTAGGAAGGGCTTTAATTTTCATATTATAGTATAAGCCCGTATTCGGCATCCAATTAACCGGAACACTCAGTTAACCGGCATTTTAATTTTTAGGATTGTTTTACTTTTTTTTCTATTTTTTCTCCTTTATATGCATTTTGTAATTCATTATGAAATTTGCAATTGATTTTTGTACAGTTTCAATAATGAAAGCATGAGTTGAAAATTTTGAATGGCTTTAATTTTCATATTAAGCTAATTATCCAGCACGCGCTAAGATAAATTTTAATGCGGTCTCCACAAGTCTCCACTAAATTACAGATAAATTGCAAGCTAAAAAGTTTGTGTAGAGATAAATTTTAACGTCTGTTTTATTTCTCCTACAACAAACAAAAATATAGTTCAAGCGACTATTTAAAAACTATTTTTATAAACATTTAAAATTAAAAGTTAAAATTTCCGTTTTGGCTTCCTTTTTCCACTTTCTAAATTTGCTGTATCCACTTCTTCGTAGTCAATCAAGTATTCTTCTTGATATTCGAAACTTCCATAATCTATAGAATTATTTAGATTATCCATTCAAAAAAAAATTAGTTTTCACGTTGTGCTGTCAAAATTTATCTCAATTTTATCGTTCTAGGCAGATAAATTGCTGTGAACTGAACTGAAAACGTTTGTAGAGTTTTCACTAGCGCAGTCTATATGTGAATTAGATAACTACAAAGTTTTCGCTTTAACTGCGTACCGCATCTGCTAAATATTTTTTGTTATTTCGCTAGCTAAATTTTAGAGTTGGATAGCGAGCTTTACAGTAAAAGCCCAATTATCGGCATCCAATTAACCGGAACACTCAGTTAACCTGAATTTTAATTTTTAGGTTTTTTTTGTTTGTAATTAGAAAACTAAAGCCATTCCAAATTTTCAACTAATGCTTTCATTAATGAAAATGTGCAAAACACAATTGCAAATTTCAAAATAAATTACAAAATGAATATAAAAGAGATAAAAGCAAAACAAAATCCTAAATATTAAGTTTCCGGTTGACTGATTGTTCCGGTTAATTGGATGCCGGATAATCGGGCTTTACTGTAATAAGAAAATTAAAGCCATTCAAAATTTTCAACTAATGCTTTCATTAATGAAAATGTGCAAAACACAATTACAAATTTCAAAATAAATTACAAAATGAATATAAAAGAGAAAAAAGCAAAAAAAATCCTAAATATTAAGTTTCCGGTTGACTGATTGTTCCGGTTAATTGGATGCCGGATAATCGGGCTTTACTGTAATAAGAAAATTAAAGCCATTCAAAATTTTCAACTAATGCTTTCATTAATGAAAATGTGCAAAAAACAATTGCAAATTTCAAATGAATTAAAAAATGCATATGAAAGAGAAAAGAAAGAGAAAAAAGCAAAAAAAAATCTAAAAATTTTATTTCCGGTTAACTGAGTGTTCCGGATGCCGGATAAACGGGGTTTTACTGTAATATGAAAATTAAAGCAATTAAAAATGTTCAAATAATGCATTCATTAATGAAAATGTGCAAATAACAATTGCGAATTTCAAAATAAATTAAAAAATGCATATTTTAATTGATAATTAATGCACAAATAATAATTCACAAATGAAATGCATGTTTTTAATCTTTCCCTACAATACAACAAAAAACTGTAACAAGAAAAACAAGAAACCATTTTAAAAACGTGAAATTACGCAGGCATTTCTATGTGTATTAAAAACAAATGTAAATTTTATATATACAATGTGAAATAAAATATGCATTTTCTAAGTCATTTTGAAAATTAAAAAATATATTTCATAAAATATGCCTTTTTTGTGTCATTTTAAAATTAAATTTGTTTTTGTAAAACACCTTTGTTAAGTCAGAAAATTTGTTAAAAGTATGATTTTATAAAGGTCCCATTTCTTCATGTAAAAACACCATTTTTAAGTCCAACTTTTTAATTTCAGCTTTTTTTAATTCAGGGAGCCCACCAATTTAGTGAATCTATCTGAATAGAGCGAAATTTTTGAATCATGGTATTAACTATTTTTATACTAAAGTTAATCGATTTAAGCTGTTCATGAATTTTTCCTAAAGACATTTATTTCGAACTTACGGCAAATGAAGAAAAGTGAAAACTAGATTAGATTATCCTGATAGCAGTGATGATAGAGATGTCGGTATTAGGGTTGGAAGGTTGCCCCTGAACATTGTTTTTGACATTGAATCTATTAACGTTTTAGATTGTAGTATGGTACCGCTATCAGCCCTTTATGTATTATCGTCATTTAGGCGGAACTTAAAATATTGATTTCCAGTTTATTTGCAGTAGAATAATTAAAATTGATAAGAGTAATAAGATCGTCCGGACCATTTTATATTAATTGTTGGGGAAATATTTGAATACATTTTTGAATCAAAGCAAATTTGACCATTACGCCGCCAAATATTATATTTACCATTCGAACGAGATTTATCCTAATACAGAACCACATTCTGTAACATAGATGACATTTAAAAATAATTATTGTGATTCATTACTTCATTAGTGGTGACAACAATGGAGTCCATTGTGCAATCAAGCCGAAATCCGAACGCACACACACACATATATGCCTTATGAATCGTATCGATCAAATAGACTTGCCGTGTGTGTGTATGACCACATAATGCTATTGAACAATCAATTTATTAAAAAAAAAAAAAAATTTAAACGAAAATAAGATCATTTCTAATCTAGTTAGTGATCTTCAAAGCTTCCCACGTATAAGTAAACTATATTTATTGCATTTTATTATTTATATATATTTTATATTACAAACTATTATTATTATTATTATTATTATAATATAAAGAAGCGAAATAAGATAAAAAAACGCATTGAATTTAGTTGAATAAACAAACAAGATTTTACAGAATATTTATAGTTTTAGTTCTTTGGCACCTTATATACACAAAAGATAACGCGCAGCTTTATACCTTGCATATTTATAATAAATAGAGAGAACGATCTTAAATTTAAACTTTTAGATAAAACGTTAAACCCAATTTCTTATGTATATGAATATAAACTACATAATTCACAGTATCAAAGATTTATTATCAAAAAATTGAGCAAACGTTATAAGTTACCGATCAAAATCTCGTAAATTATTATTATTACGTCTAAGATGATCGGTACACTCGATCTTAAATTGACGGTGGTGCCAGTTATAAAATACCATTGAATTATGCGTTATAAGCGTACGTATATACAATTTGTGCCCGGAAGAAAAAATTTTATCTTATTTTTGTGTTACTTCTGCGTGATCGTAACTTCACAGAAGGCTGACATGTTTGTATAACTTGGTTGTTTTAAATGTCGTTGCTGTGTGTTCCAAAAACAAAAAACAAAAATACGAAAACTACGCCCCTGAATATAAATACCTATATATGATAATATGTATGATCACTGTATCATTACAATTTTATTTTATATGGTGGTGCAATAAAGATGATCTTACGACAGACAGACAAAAATAAAATACTTTTATTTGCTTTAACGGTAGTTTCAGTTACTTATGATGTTTTTATTGTACTTTCATATCGAGATCTATTTGACTTTGGGAATTGTTTTTTTTTTTTTAGAAAAATCTCCTGCAGTTGAAGTTTAAATTATATTATGTATTTAGAAGAGAATCTCCCGTTGATGTATTTTATGTGTGGTATGGTGATCGACACAGCGCACAATACAACAATTTTCTACCCGTTAGTTTAGTAATTTAAGAAATGATTGTATAATTGGATTTTTATAATAGTTCCTGGTATATATATATAAAAAAAAAATGATTCATGCGGTGTGATGCACCCATATATTTTGAAGAGAATCAGCGCGCAATTACATAATTTATGTGTTGTAAATATCAAAAAAAAAAAAAAAAATTAAAAAATACACTCAAAAACGATGTGAGAATTTTAAAATTATATTGACATTTCGGCAGTATAGCAACAAATATTATGTATACTTACCTGGAGCCTTAAAAAGTGCGATCCTATTGTGTGCATATATATACGTAAATGATGTAAGTACCCCATGGTACTAAAACAATACAATTTCGTTATATTATTATTCTGCACATCACCGTTATATAAATGTACCTTAATAAAAACCCAACTTCTTAAATTAAATATATATACATATATTTGTGATCTCGCCAAATCTGTATCATTTAAAAATACATAAACCAAACCAACAAAAAAAATTTATAATATGCTTTGGACAACAAAAACTTGATTTTTGTGGTTTTATCGTGCACAGATCGGCACAAAAATTTCTTTTGCATTTCTTACGTTATGTTCCCCAAAAATACAGCAAAATTGTTTCCCGATTTTATCACAAAAACCAAAGTATTTTTTTTATTTTTAAATTATATGCGATCATGTGAAATTTATGATCAGTTATGATATTATTTTTCAATTATCATTAAAATGGTGGATTTTTATATATGTTTTATTAATTTTTAATGAATAATTTTTTTTTATGTTGCGATACTCGCGATGCGATGCGTCTTCGTCTGATAAGAACATAATAATACGCTCGTCCAATTCTTTGGACAATAATTATAATAATTTTTTTTTATTTTTCGATGATCAAGCGGACCAATAAAATAATGTGTGTACGATCGCAACTTTCTTGCATAAATGCAGTTTCATAAAAATTATTGTGTTGTTTTTGGCATAATACTGACAAAAAAATTGTTATTTATTATGTCAAATGTACATGTTTGTAAAGTGTCAATTAGGTAAAATATCTTTTAAAACCTGGGCCCCTATTCTTGAAATCGGTAGAAATTTCCGCATTCAGAAAATAATTTGCTTCAAAATTCTTTATATTATTCGAATTTTTCGCCGGTTTCTTTAATCGTTTTTTTTTCAAATTTGTTTGAAATTTTTCTATTATTTAGTTCTGTTGGGAATCTCAATCCGTATCCGATGCGGCTGTATAAGCCTAAAACAACATTAGAAGAAAACCAGAATACATACATTAGAAGAAAACCAAGAGATCTTAAATATGTAGGATATTTAGCCTTAATATAACCCTTCCGGTTGTAAAAGGTTAATATGATTAATTAATTAAGTTTTAAGTAATACTTATCAGATTTATGTAAACAAATTCGAAACGTCAAATTTGTGTCGATATAGCAGTTGTGTTGCTATAGCAGTTGTGTCGTTATAGCAGTTGTATCGATATAGCAGATTAGTGTTGCAAAATATGTATTTTCTGTCAACTTATAACTAACTTCATGAAATAAAAAATTTCGGTCACTTCGTTTTGCTAATCATTAGATTACGCATCATTTTTTTGATGAACCTTAAAACAAAAATATTGAAATATAATAAAATAAAATAGTTTTGAATAAAATCTTATACAAACCGGAGTTCAAGTTACAACACCACCAATCCAGTAGAAAAATACCCGTGGATTTACCATCAGCTGGTCCTTCGAGCCGGATCCAGTTTAATTTATTGCTAAAATTGGACCGCGTGGGAGATTGCATACCACATCATCGCCGCGTGGACAGCCATTTTGGAGAAATTTGCTGGACGTTTATTGGAAAACCGCACACCTAAATTAAACTAATAATCTACAAAATCTAGCGTACATTATAAAATTTAATTAATATAACGCAAAAGTACGAATAATTAATTAATTAAAATCGTTTAATACTGTGATAGTGAAAGTGATATTAGAGAAGTGTGATACCTTGAAACCCACCACATTAGTTCAAGGTGAAGATGGACACTCTAACCAAACGACGGTCGATTATCAAAGGCCAAATAACAAAGTTGACCATCTACGCGAAGGCATGCAAAGATTCAACACCGTACGACGAAATGCTGACGAGGTTGGAAAAGATGAAAGAGCATTATAAAAATTTTGTGAGTGTAGAGGATGAAATATTTCGAATCAATCCGGAAGCGGAGTCGGATATTGATGCGGTAGACGACAATTATTACCTGTGTGTAGCTACCTTACAGAGATTGATGAGAGGAAAGATCCAAACACCACTTTCCACGATGAATGAGAGCACATTAAATTCATCGGGTTTAGGTCCCTCAGCGGATTTTAAACTACCTCGTTTAACGCTACCCACCTTTAGCGGCAAGGCACGCGAATGGCAGTCATTCCACGACCTGTTTAAGAGCACCGTACATGAGAACCCAAGTTTATCCCCGGCGCAAAAGTTCCAGTACTTAGTGGGTCAATTACGAGGTCCGGCTGAAGCTTTACTACGACACTTCCGGGTAGATGACGCTAGCTACATAGAGGCTTTTCAAAAGCTTGTGAAACGATACGATAGAAAGCGCGCCATAGTAAATGAGTTCATCGAGACATACCTTAAGCAACCGCAAATCAGCAAGCCCTCGGTTGAAACAATTAGCCATATGTATGACACATGCGACGAAGTCATCCGCGGTCTAAAGGCTCTATCGTCAAGCGCCGAATCAAGAGATTGTTGGTTGGTGTATATAGCAGAGAAGAAACTGGATGAAGTCACGCTCCAACTGTGGCGGCAGGAGTCGTCGGAACAAGAGTTCCCAACCATCGAAGATTTTCTCAAGTTTCTGAGTAACCGAATGAACTCACTTGAAGGCCTCAAACAGCAACCTAATAAGTACCAACCCAGACAGTGTGCTCCTGCGAAAAGTTTCCACTCTGAAGTGAAACCACTACCGAATTGTTCATTGTGTACCAACCAACAACAACATCGTTTGTGTGATTGCCCTAAGTTCATTCAATTAAAGTTAGAAGAACGCAGGCAATACCTATTCGAGAGTTCCAGGTGTTTCAATTGTTTGGCAGAAGGCCATAGTTCGTTTCACTGTAGATCAAGGGGACGATGCCACCAATGCAAGAAAAGGCACCATTCACTGGTACATGCCGATCCGACCGCTAATCCACCCCAGCCGAAACCATCCACAAACTCAAGTGCTTCTACAATGTTCGCCACATGTAAGGCTAAATATATTGAAGCAGATCCGGTTCAAAGTTTGCATTCCTCGCAGCAAGGCGTCAGTGCTGATGCATTACTACCGACGGCCATGGTTGAAATACGTGACAGATACGGAAATTGGCGACCCTGTCGCGCGCTGCTGGACTCTGCATCTACAAGATCGTACATCACCGAGTACTGTGCAAACAAGTTAAATATTTTACGGTCTAATGCGAGGTTCACCATCAACACAATGAATGGCGGTAAAGCTGGCAGTTCAAGAGGAGTATCATCGCTTTTACTGAGATCCTGCATCGACACCCAATTCACCATCGACATTACGGCGTATGTAATACAAAAGATAACATCGAACCTACCCCCAAAAGCTGTAAACCGCGAAAAATTGACATACCTTAGTCAATTGCCTCTAGCCGATCCAGAATTCGACGTGCCAGGCCCCATAGAGTTATTAATCGGGTGCGACAAATTCCTAGCGCTTTTATCTGATGGACAGACAAGGCAAGACGCAGACCAACCCGTGGCACAGAACACCAAATTAGGGTGGATTGTAGGAGGAATACACGAAGGGAAAGACGTACCACCACAAACCATCACTTGCCTCTCTGTACAAGAGGAAGTTAGCATAGACCAATCCTTAAGGAAATTCTGGGAGATGGAGGAACTGCCAGCTATCGAGCAGTACACCGATGAGGAAAAGCTGTGTATTGAACATTTTGACAAGCATTTAAAAATTGAGGATTCGGGTAAATTCAGCATACCGCTACCTTTCAAGCCCAACAAACCTATATTGGGAAATTCGTTAAATCAAGCACTCAGGCGATTCAGCTCACTGGAGCAAAAGCTGTTGAAAAACCCCGAACTGTACCAAAACTATACAAGCTTCATGGTCGAATATGAAGCACTCGGACACATGGAGCTAATACCACCTGATCAAATTGATCTACCACACGAGAACCTATATTACTTGCCACACCATCCTGTAATCAAGGAAACAAGTTCAACCACCAAGCTACGAGTGGTATTTGACGCGTCAGCGAAGACCACCACCGGAGCATCGCTGAATGATGTGCTGATGGTCGGACCGACTGTCCAACAAACCCTCCAAGAGATACTAACAAGATTTCGGAAACATCGTTATATAATCACGGCTGATATCGAGAAGATGTTCCGTCAGCTGTGGATTGAGAAACCAGACACAGAATATCAACGAATAATTTGGCGTAATTCACCAGCAGCATCAGTAAAACATTACCGCCTTCTCACAAATACCTACGGTACGGCGTCGGCTTCCTTTCTGGCAACTGAAGCTCTCAGGAGATTAGCACACCAAAATACCGAAAGTTACCCGGTTGCCGCAAAAACGTTGCTGAGAGATTTCTACATGGATGATCTGATGTCCGGAGCGAGTACTATCGATGAAGCCATAAACTTACAAGCTGAATTGACATCCCTCTTAAGATGCGGTGGGTACCACCTTCGCAAATGGGCAGCAAACGACGTGAGACTTCTGGAGAAAATACCAGGAGATGACCGAGAAATTTCAATTCGAGAAATCACCGAAGGAACAAAGATAATTTCAGTCCTGGGAATTAAATTCGATCCACAAGCCGATTGTTTTTCCTTTAAAGTAACTCTGCCAGGAACAACGAAATTAACCAAGAGAAATATGCTGTCTGAGGCGTCACGCGTATTCGATCCAATGGGGTGGCTATCACCGGTAACGATAGGAACAAAAATTCTATTCCAGAGTCTGTGGCTTCTGAAACTTGGCTGGGATGACGAACTCCCTGGAGATGTCCAAAAACAATGGTTAACCATTCGAAGCAGTCTAAACTTATTAGAAGAGCTCAAAATACCGAGATGGCTGAATTCAGATACATCTTTGCACCTGTGTGGATTTGCAGACGCATCAAACACTGCGTACGCGGCCGTCATATACGCCCGAATCGTAACTTCCAGTGGAGATGTGCAGACAAACATCATTTCCGCAAAAACTAAAGTTGCACCGATCAAGTATACCACTACAGCCAGGCTAGAATTATGTGCAGCCCTGTTATTGACCCGATTGCTTCTACAAGTGATAAAGTCGTTGGACATGGCAACACCGCCACAAGTTTCATTATGGTCTGATTCCACCACGGTACTCGCTTGGCTAGCAAAGCCACCTAGGAAGGGGAACATTTTTGTGCTTAACAGAGTCACCGAAATATTGAATTCAACAAATATTCAGCAATGGTCATACGTACCATCGAAGCAGAACCCAGCAGACATAGCTTCCCGCGGTATTCCCCCCAGCGAACTTATCGAAAATTCAATGTGGTGGCAAGGACCGGAATGGATGCGTCACCAACCAATTCAACATCCAGAATTACCGAAGGCACTAAAAGGAGAAGAGAATTTCACGCTTATCAACATCGCTAGAAAGGAATCAGAAAAAGCAGATAAAAGGCCAGTGATTATCGCTGACATCGTCGATAAGTTTTCAAACTTCACTAAGGCAATTCGCGTTTTTGCTTGGGTAAAACGTGCATGGTACAATTTTCGAAATTTCAAAGCCCGAGTCATTAACCCTCTTACGGTAGCCGATTTGTACGAGTCATACAAGGAAGTGTTGAAGGAAGCTCAACTATCAAGTTTCGCTGAAGAAATAAGCAGCTTACGCGATAACTCCCCGTTAAAGAAATCTAATATTTCTTTTCTATCCCCATTTTTAGATAAAGCCGGGTTTTTACGAGTTGGTGGTCGCCTGGAACACTCAAATAACCAATACGACCTGAAGCATCCGATTATTCTATCAGGAAGTCACCCTGTGGCACAAAGATTGGTTCAAGAAGCACACGAAAGGAATCTACATGCCGGTCCAACACTGTTGACGTCGATTATCAAGCAACAGTACACCATAATCCGCGGCAAAGATTTAGTTCGGCGAGTGATACACAACTGTGTCAAATGTTTTCGGCAGAAAAAGGAAACCCAGCAGCAGCTTATGGGACAATTACCGCCGCCAAGGGTCAACCTAGTCCGTGCATTTTCTCAAACAAGTATAGATTACGCGGGTCCGTACATAGTCAAGAACAGTCAACAAAGGAAAGTCACCACCTACAAAGCATACCTCGTCGTATTTACATGTATGGCGACGAAGGCCGTACACCTCGAATTGGCATCCGATATGACCACGGACACGTTCCTGGCAGCACTCAAGCGATTCCAAAACCGTCGTGGAATTTGCACCGATATTTACACCGATAATGGGACGAATTTTGTAGGCGCCGCAAATGAGCTAAAACTTTTCCGTGAACTGATGTCAAAAGAAGAAAAACAAATGACCAACTGGGCCATATCTAACAACACAAAATGGCATTTTGTACCACCGGCATCACCTCATTTCAACGGGCTTTGTGAAGCCGCCGTTAAGTCCGTTAAATTCCATTTACGACGGGTACTCGATCAAAAAATACTGCGTTATGAAGAGCTCAATACCTTATTAATTCAAATCGAGGGTCTGCTTAATTCAAGACCTCTATGTGAATCGTTAGAGGAACATATTCAAGCGCTAACACCAGCACACTTTATCATCGGGCAGCCAATCACCCTACCACCGGAGCCTGATGTCACACACCTGAAGATAAATCGTCTATCCCGCTGGCAGATGACGCAGCAAATGTTCCAGCACTTCGCGAGAAGATGGCAAGCAGAATATCTCACTACCTTAAATCGATTGTCAAAGTGGCGATTAAAGCAGAAAAACATTAAAATCGGTGATTTGGTCATCTTGAAAGACGACAATATTCCACCAGGACAATGGGCGTTGGGACGCATTACAAATGTTCATCCTGGTAGAGATGGGCTGGTTCGTGTGGTCACGGTACAAACATCAAAGGGCATATATGAGCGACCCATCACAAAATTATGCCTGCTTCCATTGATTGACTCGCCCTACTCGTCAAAGGGGGCGATATGTTGGGAATCTCAATCCGTATCCGATGCGGCTGTATAAGCCTAAAACAACATTAGAAGAAAACCAGAATACATACATTAGAAGAAAACCAAGAGATCTTAAATATGTAGGATATTTAGCCTTAATATAACCCTTCCGGTTGTAAAAGGTTAATATGATTAATTAATTAAGTTTTAAGTAATACTTATCAGATTTATGTAAACAAATTCGAAACGTCAAATTTGTGTCGATATAGCAGTTGTGTTGCTATAGCAGTTGTGTCGTTATAGCAGTTGTATCGATATAGCAGATTAGTGTTGCAAAATATGTATTTTCTGTCAACTTATAACTAACTTCATGAAATAAAAAATTTCGGTCACTTCGTTTTGCTAATCATTAGATTACGCATCATTTTTTTGATGAACCTTAAAACAAAAATATTGAAATATAATAAAATAAAATAGTTTTGAATAAAATCTTATACAAACCGGAGTTCAAGTTACAACACCACCAATCCAGTAGAAAAATACCCGTGGATTTACCATCAAGTTCCCTACTAAGGAAATAATTCCGCTTCGATATACCCAGTAACCAGCGAATAATAGCCCTGTATCTTTTGACACCTGCTTAAAAAGGAGTCCTGACTGGTGTTTTCACTTTGAACTAGAACTCAATCCAACTAGAAAACATGAGATTTTCGGAAAAATTAGGGGAACACTGGGTCTAATATTCAAAAGTTGTAGAGGTAAAAGTCAAAGTAAAAACCCATTGTACTAAGATACTTCTAAGAGGTTACAACTTTGAGAGTAGGTGTTTTCACTTTGAATTAGCCCCAATCCAACTAGAAAACATGAGTATTTCGGAAAAAATTAGGGGAACACTAGGTCTAATATTCAAAAGTTGTAGAGGTAAAAGTCGAAGTAAAAACCTTTTGTCCTAACATACATCGAAGAGGTTACAACTTTAAGAGTAGGTATTTTCACATTGAAATAACCCCAATCCAACTACGGAAAAATTAGGGAAACACTGGCTCTAATATTCAAAAGTTGTAGAGGTAAAAGTCGAAGTATAAACCCTTTGTCCTAAGATACTTCTAAGAAGTTACATTTTTAAAAGTAGGTATTATTACTTTGAAGTTGACCCAATCCAAATAGAAAACACGAGTTTTCCTGAAAAATTAGGGGAACACTGGGTCTAATATTCAAAAGTTTTAGAGATGAAAGTTTAATAAAAAACCATTTGTCATAAGATACTTCTAAGAGGTTACATCTTTGAGAGGAGGTGTTTTCACTTTGAACTAGACCCAAGACAGCCAGAAAACATGAATTTTCCGGAAAAATTAGGGGAACACTAGGTCTAATATTCAAAAGTTGTAGAGGTAAAAGTCGATGTAAAAATCCTTTGTCCTAAGATACTTCTAAGAGATTGCAACTTTAAAAGTAGGTGTTTTTAATTTTAACAAGACCGAATCCAACTATAAAACGCGAGTTTTCCAGAAAAAGCAGAAGAACACTGGGGCTTATATTCAAAAGTTGTTGGGGTAAAAGTCGAAGTAAACACCCTTTGTCGTAAGATACTTCTAAGAGGTAACAACTTTGATAGTATGTGTTTTCACTTTGAAATAAACCCAATCCAACTATAAAACACGAGTTTTCCGGAAAAATTACGGAAATACTAGAATTTTAGATTATCGAGAATAATTTGTTGTCAATTTTTTTTATAGAATTGCTTGGTAGCATACGTGGTAGATGGAAGTCTACGGTACGAGAGATTGTGTGTTCGAATAATACGGTTCTGTGGCACTATTCTGGCAATTCCCGGGGAATAGAGAATTGGGGAAAGATTTTATATGTAATTTCAGTTCAAATATTTTTTTTCTGGCTTACTGAGGTAAAAAGCTAATGTTAATTTTTTCCAAACAAAATTAAATTGTGAATAATTTTCCCTACCAATTTAGGTATGGAAAAATTATTCCCAATTTATAAATATTTACATGGAACTTTTTTCCTCAGTAGGCCGGAAAAAATATATTTGAACAGAAATTACATATAAAATCTTTCCCCAATTCTCTATTCCCGGGGAATTACTAGAATAGTGCCGCTGGTTGCCGTATTATGAAATAACAAAATTTCTTTAAAATTTAACTTTTGTACTATCAGTTGAAATAGCACGACTGTGATTTGTTCCCGATTTTCCAAAGATGTTATGTTTGTATGAATATAAGTACATGCACTGTTACATCAAATTCAAATAGGAACAAAAATAATTCTTATTGGAATTTTTATTACAATTTTCTAAGTTTGAATTTTTGTTTGAAAATGACTAAGGCACTTTTCTAATTACCGACTTATTTGTGGACACCGACTTATTCAAATAAGTCACCTCGCGAGGAGACTTATTTGAATAAGTATGTCTACACAGAAATGTCTCCAAAAATGTGTCTTGACCAAATGTAATCATCGAGCAATAAATATATAAGAGAAAGCAAGTAGTGCAAATTTTATAAGTAAAATTTTCCGAGGTTAATCTTGTTTTATAGTTTTAATGTAATTATATACACAAATTTAATTTTTTTCTATATTTAATCAATTTATAAACGTATCTTATAAATATATCGGCATAGTTATTTTATAGTTCATTGTTCTTGTTAGGCTTATACAGATTGCCAAAGGTAAAATAGATTAACCTCGGAATCTCTACATGAGTCCTCTTATGTATATTTTGCTTTATGATAATACATGCAGTTTTTTTTTCAAATCTAGTAGCAACGACCAATATGTCAAGAAAAGTTTTTCTTTCATATAATAGAAATTGTGTTTTGTTTTTTTGTTATTACGTCACAAATAAGTCGGTACAATGAATTGGAATAAATTGATTGAATTATTCAAGATGGTGTCAAATAAGTCAATAAGTCTGAAATAAGTCGGTAATTGGAAAAGGGCCTAAAACCTGAATATAAAATTAATATTTTCTAAAATACAAATTTATAAACAAACTCAACCATGTATTGTGTACAGTGTTGTGCAATTGTATGTAAAAAACTGTTTTATACTGTTTTATACTGTATAATACGTATAATATTGTATAAAATCAACAAATGCAGATTTAAAAACCTTAGTAAAATCGCAAACCTTAATATACGAAAAGTAAATTTGTATCATATTAATAGATATAATTTTATTCGATAAAAACTATATTAATAAAAGATGCTAAGTTAAATTAATATAAAATACGACATAACTACAGAAGTCGTTATCCAAATATACACTTCGCAAATGTAATTACTGCGAGGAACACTGCGTCGTAAAATATTCGTAACTAATTCAAAAACATCAATTCTTACGTATATGAAAAAAAAATTTGGATATGTAAAATGAGAAATGGATTTGAAATTTTTGAATTTATTTATATTACTTCTAATTTATTAATTATAATTAAAAGTAAAATATTTGTAGAAAAATATAAATAAAAGTGGTTTTTCCACGTTGGAAAGTGTTTATACGATTACATATGGGATCAAACAATTTTTTTGAGTTTTGTACGCTTTTGATAAAATCTTTATCAAAAATTAGTTTTTATATATTTTCCATAACTATTTTGGTGTCTAACAAATTTAATTGGCCACGGAAATTTGAGGATTGAGGATTTACAAAAACACACATTTACAAAAACAAAGTGGAATTTTCCAAACTTTATACTCAAAAGAATCCAGATCCATCTTAGCACTTAAATTATTAAATCTTCAATCATCGACAGCGCAGATTGAACGGATATTTTAAAATCGGGGTCAAATTCCTTGCCTAATTCGAAATAGCCTGACATTTAATAGGTCTAAAAAATTAATTCATATTTATTAATATTATTCTTTAAATAATAAAGAAATTCTAAATCGATTTGTTGATAGTGATGTTGCGATAAACAAAATTTCATTAATGTTACTTTTAAAAGTAATAATAAATAATTAAACAATCTTTTTGAAATACAACATAATTGTTTTTTATTAATAATTAAACAAAATATTTATTTTTCAGTCAAAATTCTACTTAGTTAAGAAAATTAAAATATTCGAGCCAAAGAGCCATTGGTATAGTTTCATTTGATTTGTAATTTAATAAGTAATAGAAAACTCACTCGAAAACGGTTAGTAAAATTTTAATATCTCGGGCCAAATTTTGATTTGTCGTATTCTTATAGCTAATGCTAAGATGAGCGATACATCGAATAATCATAGTTTTGAACTCCAACTCATTCATACGAAATATCGTTTTCAAGCAAATTTGCACTATCCTTGATTCCTTGGCCGTAATAAAATCCTCTAGTTTTGGAGCTGGTGTATTTGGAGCTGGTGGATATAATTATATTATTTTGATATAATATAATATTTAAATTTTTATATACCTGATTTTATTTTTAGATTTTTATTTTTTTGTGTTGACATTTGACAATAACAAATGACACCTAAATTTTTGGATTTTTTCTTCTCACGTCACATAGCGCAACAATTTTTTTATTTCGTTTTGCTACAATATTAGAGCAGTATGAAGTTGTTTATTTTAAGCAATGTAATTCTTATTTTAAGCAATAATCGGTAGAGATCAAATTGCACTACAAATGTCTTTGTCTGTGTCAAGTTAAATAATCTTGTCGAAAGATGGTAATGATTTCTCGTAATCATCTAAACAATTTTTGTAACCGATAACATTAAAATGTTATAGCATTAATATTGAATGTGTTCAATAATTAATCGTTTTACACTTCAATCCCATAGTGTTGTGGATTTTGTTTGTCTATTCTAAAAAATAAGTTAGTAGCTGAGAAACAAACCATATTTTCTTTGAAAAAAAAAAATAATTTTATTTATATTTTTCTACAAATATTTTACTTTTAATTATAATTAATAAATTAGATGAATTATAAATAAATTCAATTCAATTCAATTATTTAAAGTTCAATTCTCATTTTACATCATACCTATATTCAATTTTCTTTATATAGATACGTAAGAATTGAGATTATGAACTATAAGTAATTTTGAATTAGTTACGAATAGTTTTTGTATTTTACATTTTGTAAAAAATTGTTATGTGTAAAATACGTATTTTACATGTAAAAAACCGAGTATATTACGTAACGTAAAAAACAGGCACAACACTGATTGTGTAGAGATAAAGATATTTTTTTTAAACAAGTGACAAGTTTAAACCGATAAGAATAAAATTTTAGCAATAAGTGAAAATTTTAAAATTCAACCTTGAGTTAAAATAACATAAGAACATTTAAAAAATTAAACTTAGTAGCAAAAATCTCGAAGTCGTTTATTGTTTGCACTAGGTGGTTTTATTTAGGTTATGTCGAAGCCAGACTTTAATCACGATGAAAGGCTGATTAAATAGCGATCAAAATTTGAGGAAAAATGACATCAATACACGTTCGTGGCATTATGTTAGCACTAGGTTGTTTTAGTTAGGTAAATCAATAACCAACTTAATGTACTACCCAAATAATTCAAAAAAATTATAAACGTAACTAAAAAAAAATATGTTTGCGATAAATTCGGTTTATTTGCGTTCGTCCACGAAAAAATTAATTTAAATTAAAAAAAACTAACGACGCTTCGTTAAATATGAATTGTCACTTAATAAAAGTTATTAGAGCGAAATTAAAAAAAAAACTTAACAAAATTAAAATATGCATCGTACTATCTAAAAAAATAACAAATAATAAATAGCTGTCATCCAATATTGAACAATATAAACGGGATACTCGTTACGACTATGGCTGGAACGCCATTAAAATTAGTGACTTCAAAATTTTTAAGTTTTTTTTTAATTTTATAGTTTTTTAATTGTTGGCCCTTAATACTAATACTGCGCGGCTATTGGGTTTCTGCTACGATTTTTGACCTTCTAGGTGTATTTTTGTCAAATTTTGTGTTATTCTGGCTAAGCCAGATATTAAGTCAACTCAAATTTAGACGGCCATTATTATGGCCAATAAGAGCTCGTGGTTCAAGTCAGAGTCACCTAGCAGGAGTCAAGAGTCACCTAAATAAAACCACCCAGTGCTAACGATACACCGACTTCGGATTTGTTAATGTAAGTTTTTTAGTAATATGTGTTCTTATAAACGTTTACTCAAGTTAGAAAGGCCGTTAGATTTATTTTTGGAGATCGTTTCATTCCAGAGTCTGAGAAATGAGCCAACTTTTAAATCTCTTAATTTTTTCAATTTCAGAGCTTAAAAAATTACTAACAAAAAACTACTTCGGGTTTAATGCTACAAATTTTTATCTTCACGTTTTACGGGTGTTCTGATAAATTTCAGAAAAATTTCTGAAATTTGTTAATTCATATGAAATTCAAATACTATAGCCGCCGGATTATATCAAATTTTTATTAGAAACTAGTAGGAAATTTATAAATGGTTGGAGTTCAGTTTGCATCTTAATGATTTTAGTACAAAGTGTTGGTTAGAAATTTCAGGTTATATTACTGTAATATTTTTGTGATTTGAAAATTTAACATTTTAATTTAACATTTATTTAACTTCAGCTTTAACATACAATATTTTTCTGCCATTTTAATTTTGATAATTTGACATGCAAAAATATATTGATAAAAGGTGCTCAATTTCGTAAAACTTATCGTGATTTGCTTGGTTCTTAATTATCGCCAATTCAATGAATATATGTGTATATACAGTGCTGGGAAAAACAATTGGGCAACAGTAAGAAAGCGCCCAGACTCGATTCAAGCTTTAAAAAGTTTGTTGAAGACGATTTGGGAATCCATGCCTCGTACGACTTTGAAAAATTTATCAAATTCAATGAATCGGAGGTGTATCGCTGTAATAGAAGCAAATGGAGGTGCAACAAAATATTAATATTAAAGAAAAAACTTCTATAAATTAATAAAAAACCAAAAAAAAAAATTAAAAAATCAAAGTATTTTGAATATTTAGACTTTTTTCGGCCCTAAATTGCAGGTAATTTTTTTTCAAAAAATTATGTCATACATGTTTTTAAAATGAAACAATAAGCCAATTGCTTCCAAAAGTTTTGTAATTTTAGCAAAAAAGACTCCAATTTGCAATAAAATATGTTTGCCCAACTTTTTTTCCCAGCACTGTATCTAACTCATTTTTATTATATTTCAATATTTTTAGTTAAAATTTTATAGAAGTTTTGTAATATATTTAATAATGTGTGCTATGCTTTACAAACTGATAATTATAATTTGAATTCAAACATCATTTACAATTTAGCAAATTAAAAATCATAACAGGGTACTCCATACAATTTCAAACTCATTAAAAATTTTAATAGTTAGTACCATTAAGTAGTCTATTGAGACAGAATTAATTTCCATTTGGTTTAAAAACTAAACATAAACCAAAATATTTTTTTTCTATGGATCAGGTCAGTCTCAAAACGCATTCATCAGTATTTCTTTGCCACTAAAAATCGTAGTAAGATATTTATTAAATGTATCTGATTTGTCAGAAGTTGCATGATGCATGTACGATCGAGGGTCGGTAGCAGTAAATTAAATATTGAATAATCAGATTCAATAAATGTATTAGTGTGCCACCTAAGAAGCGCACTTTTTTGGAAGTTCTTCTACCGCCAGAAGAATTCAATAGCAAAGATTAGCGAAAAGAGAATAAGAACACCCGAAAGAAGACTGAATGACAATAAAAATGACGGGAAAGGTACAGACAATGAGAATATCAACGAGTGGCTAATGAGCAACTTGCTATCCAGCCTCGGACATAAGGACCTCTTCAAATTCAACAACGGTCATTTAGTACTAGAAAATGGAATTTGAGTGCTTTTAATTATAATTCGTAATGACAAAAATTTGTTTTATTTGTGGCGCTTAAAAGTGGGATAAAGAATCGCCGGGATTTGAAAAATTGATTTGCCATAGTTTACAGAACCACCAGAACCGTTGAAAACATTATTTAAAGGTGCAAAATATTAAAGCATCTAATCACATTTAACAGGCTGAACTGAACCCTACTGTTTAAATCTATTGTTTAACCGCGATTATATTTCCAGGAATTGTATTAAACCAAATAAATAAAAATAATGGCTTACGGTTGCTCAGATGGACTTGTTTCTAAAACTGAGTTTCAGACCGCACTGATTTAATGATTAAACCTGACTAATTATGATATCAATAAAATTATTTATTACTAAATTACTTACACGTTAACATTAAATTGTTTTTTGATATGATGATATGTCTTACCTGCAAAGAAATAAAAAAAAAAAATATTATAGCTTAATATATTCAGCGGTAAATTTATGTTCATATTTAGTGCGGAGGTAAATTTTGATGCAACATGTAAAGAAAATGCCGCCTGGTTGTCGAAAATAAACAAAAGTTTCATAAAAAATGGTTAGCTCATAACTCTAGAAACACTCTCCGTGCTAGTAAGTTTTAACTAAATACCTCCGACAAGAAAAGAAAGCGCGGATATATGAGAAAGTGCATGAAAACATCAGGATCTAGGCGGAACAAGGAACTTCGAGAGACTGTTTTGCTGACAGCAAATCTCATGAAAAAATGGCCCTCAATAGAGCCACTTCTCCATTAGGTGCACAACTGTTTAGTGAATATCCCATGCTGTAGATGCAGTAATTATTAGAGGATGAAAATTGGAAAGATACTCGGTTTTGATGGAATCTCCGTAGAATAGTTTAAACATAAATAAGCTAATGTTGTACTCGCCAGGACTCATCCTTATCATCGAAAATATTATCGGCGGCCATATTTATGTTATTTTCGTCCCAACCGATGAAATTTAATGAAACAAAGATCATGGAGGTACAAATAAGAGAGCTCATGGTAACGACAATTTTATAAACCAATTTCTCTTGCGAGACAAATCTTATTTTATAGATCTTATATAAATCTTCTTACCAAAATAAGCTAAAAATTAATTTACATTAAATAAACATCTATATTAAAATTATTTTCATGGAGTGACAGCTAATTCGTCTATTGCGCTAAATTTAACTATGGTAAAACATAAGTGTTGTACATTTTAGAAAATTATGGGCCAAAAGAGGCCCTTAATCTGGGTTTAAAACCGATAATTCTGAAGTGTTACTTTATCGAGATATCTACATTGGTATAACGGCCTTGGAATTTAGCTTTGGTGAATGGCACTCGACAATTTCTAAAAAGATTTTGATTTTAATTAGAATTTGGGATGGAATGATACCAACAACGAATTAAGTGAATTGGGATCGTAATAAAAAATTCGTCCAATTGGTTATCAATTAAAAATACACCTATAAGATGGTATTAAGATTCTAACGCTAACTTTTGATCAAGTTATATAACTTTTACATGTCGAATGAATTTAGCCGTCAACTCTTTATTAACATAATCGGATTTAAAAATTAAAATTTTCAGTTCAAGTGGGTAAGTCCCAGTGAACTTTAAATTCCTATAAACAGTTGTGGGTTATTTGTCTTGGTACGAAGCAGTATCAGTCGCGTAGCGGTGTGACAAAAGATTTTTTTTATTCCTACAAGCCCAGGGCATCAGAACTGTAAATTCTATAAATTAATAAGTATCTTTGCTATAGGAAGCGAAGAAACTGATCACGTTATTTGACATTGGTCGTATCCAGCACACTGGAGTTTTCACCGGTTTTTGGTGAGGACACTAGCACAAGCTAAATATATTTATTAAACTTTGGGTATCGTTAAAGTAGCAAAGTATTCACGTGGTCCTGAATTTAAATTTAAAAGTTTGTTCCACCAAAAAAATTTCAGTAGAAAACTGTTAAACAATTTGTTCGGTCAGAAAATTTGTTTACACAATATTTTACTTTGATTGTATGACACGTGCTGCACAATATTAATTTCAAAACTTAGCTCGCACAGAAGTTTTTCTCTTTCATTTCACATTTTTTACTTTGAACGTAAGTCTGTCTCTTTGGACCTTATTGTTGAAATGTCAAAACATGAAAACGTTTGCAAAAGGTTAGCCGATTATGGAACAATATATCATTATGACGGATTCAAATCGGATCTAAAACTATAACACATTCTATGTCGGAAAAAATTGTAAACTTGTGAACCCATAACGGGCTATTTATACAGATTAAAACTAAAATTACCAAACCGTGCGTGTTGGTGTATTGTAAAATATTAGTTCTGCGGTTTTCCTCTTAAATGTCCAAGTTTTACGGAATATACTTTTTAGTTTATGTGTCATATACGACACAATATCCGTTAAGGCGACAGTGCAGTGCGATTCCTAAATTTGTACTGAATTCACAAAGAGTCAAGGGCTACTTGTTTTTTATTTTGAACTCCTTTCTGTGAATTATCCAAGAATTTACTACTGTCACGTCAAGCATGTGAAAGAAGATTCTGAGATATTGAGATAGATTTTAATGAATTATATACGTTATGCGATATCGGCCAATAAAGCTGTGTGAATCGGCACCTCTCATATGCCGATTGTGTTGCTTGATAATATCTGGACATTGAATACCCACTTTAATATAGGTTTTGCACTTCAAATTCACGATCTTGCACTTCAAATATACGATTCTGTACTTCAAATACACGATTTTGCACTTCAAATACACGATTTTGCACTTTAAATACACGATTTTGCACTTCAAATTCACGATTTTGCAAATCATATTCAATTTTTTTTATTTCAATCTCAACTTTTTACAAGTCAACATCAATTTTTTACAATTCAATCTCAATTTTTTATACTTCATTGTCAATTTTTTGCAAAGCAAATTCGTGTTTTTACAAACCAATTTCAATTAAATGCAGAGCAAATTCAAGTTTTAATATCTCAAATTCGTAAATTTTTTGCAACATTTTGCAAAACAAATTAAGTGCTCCCAATTCTTCACGAATTTTGATGGGATTGGGTATGTTGGATGGAAATGGGATTCTTAAAGATTTTTTGGAGGAAATTCTGGAATGTGGCCACCTGGGACGGAACTCGATCAATTCTTAACGGAGTTTGATGGGATTGGGTATGCTTAATGGAAATGGGATTCTTAACTGATTTTTGGAAGAAATTCTGGAATTTGGCCACCTGGGATGGAACTCGATCAATTCTTAACGGATTTTGATGGGATTGGGTGGCCACCTGGTTTGTTATTCTTTCATTCAGTACCGTCAAATGTTAAAGTGACCCTCTCGGAAGTTTGGAAGAATAATATAAGTAGGATTGTTGTAAAGTAGTTATTACAAAAAATTGTATAACCCATATTTCGAGGAATAGGTCTGCATAAGCGGACAACTATTTTTGAAAAAGCCCCAGGATTTTCCTCCTTTGAAATTCCGTAGTTATTTTCGTTAACGGAGGAAATTTAAAAATTATAGACCTACCCTAAAATACAAAAATGTCTGACACGGATTGTAATCAATGAAAGACTGCTTAAGAACGGATAAGAAACTTACTTGATGATTAGGATTAGGTACTGTTTCGTGAAGCTTCGGATTTTTGTTGTACATATTTGCTCATCGACTGATAGGTGCTCTTCCAATGGCATTTGAGCGTACTTTTGTTACTTGTCTACGAAATGCAGGACGCTTTGATTTTTGTAAAAGATTTTAATGACATTGCCTCCAGAATTATTTTTTTCCTCACAAAGGCATCTCAATACAGCTCTGTGTTGGGAACTTGATGGATAAAAGATTTCAAACAAAGTCCTAGGAACTTTTTCAAATTCATTTTGGATAATAACAAAAGAATTTGAAATATTTTTGTGTGCGGAATATAAATTCGATTGCTCTACGACTAGAATCAGCATTTCATCGTCAACCATCATTATAAGGAATACTAAAGAGCCTGCCTTCAATATGCATTCGGACCAAATTTTTCTGCACTCTACTGCAAAATATTAAACTGAGCATATATGACATATATACAAATTTTTAATATTAATATTTACAATGAATTGTATCTTCGCTCAATTCGTTTTCAAGCTGAACTCAAATCCGTCATAATAAAATAATTAAAAAAAAATTTGCTCCTGATGAAATGATATATTGACAGATAATCTCCAAATTATTTCAAACTCTTTCGTGTTTTGAAATTTTTTGTGATTTTTTTTTCAACCAACACGTTTTTATAGTGCGTTCATGACATAGTGAGTAAGTTCGGAAAAAATTCCATGGTAACACACAAAATGTATTAAAACAACAACAAAGTTAAATAATTTCAACTCGAGTTCGGAACTAGTAGGCGTGGTATAAAGCATTTCAAATAATTTGATTGGTTTTGAGTTCGTTAGCGAGTATGCAAATATTTATTTCCTATGTCATGAACGCACTATTAGTGAGATTTGACATCAAAACTCATGGAAATATTCGAGTTTTCATATACTTCGATAATTATCGGTTATTAGTATCACAAAACTGAACCTTCTTCCCAATATTTGGTTTTTCGATGAATTGTTCAGTGTAGAATTGTTTTCGAGTATATTTGTTTGTATTATAATTACTCATCTCTGAATTCGTTCCTAACAATTGCTTGTCTGACTTTTGTGGTTGTGTTAAATAGCGCAACATAATTTTCGGGTTCTTTTAGTTTTGTACTCTATTCGCCTTATTGTAAAATTTAAATAAAAAATCGAAATTACATTCCCATGCAACATGGATATAATTCTTCCATCTAACAAAGTTCAGTGTAATTTGATAATGGCAGATGGGGCTTTATTATGTATAATACTCGGGAGGGGAAGGGGGGGGGGGGGTTGGAATATTGGAAATTAAAGATTAATGTAGCCGGTGAATAAATGGCCGGGGTATAGTTACAGAATACTACAGAAACGACAGTTAGAAACCATAGTTTTTTTTGACAATACCCCTAAACTAGTTTCTACGTACGCCAATAGATGGCTCTAATTTAAAAAAAAATTAGCTTGTAAACATTATAATTTTTAGAAGTGTAAAAATAGTTGTCTCTCTTCTAATATCTGTTAAATTGGTTGTGTCATCAATGACGGCCGCGAAAATGGCATGGATAATTCGTCGGAAAAATATACATTATGCAAAATTCGTGTTACAACTTTTACACAAATCAGACCACTTAATAAAATACATTTGCAGAACCTTACGGAGGTAAATTCGTTTCAAAACATGCGGATCTGCACGTAAAACTATTCGATTTGACCAAAATTACACTAAACATCGAGGGTCACGATACATTAATCGTATACCTGTTAATAACATCAAATCATAAATAAAAATGGATGCGAATATGAATTATCCGATTCTGAGTCTGAAGCCGAAGATATAAATGAAATGAATATTTATGACCGAAAGAACCACGTAGAGCATCAATGGCCTGAGAGTGATGATATAACTGCTCGATTGTATCAATTAAATTTACATTTAGAAATTGAAGCTGATGTACGTTATTCTCCTCTTCTATCGAAAACCTGACAAGTGATGCAGTGGTTAAAGCAGTGGTTAACCTAGATCAACTGAAGTACATTCAGAATGAGGATCAAATTCCATTGATTTATCACATCGCCCGGAGGCCAAACGAAAAGGGGTTTGATTTCGCAGATCCGGCAACACATGTACTAAGGTTCAACACCATATTCAACCGGAAAACCCAAGGAAAATTTAATAACCAATTAGGAAAGTTCTGGTGGCTCAATTCATCATCAACCTACATTTTAACATTATGTAGAACAATTTTTTTTAGTTTTAAGTAGTTTAATTTAAATTTTAAAATAACATTCGGCCAGTTTCCCAGTAAGCAAGTTTTACGCCAACTTAAATAATGAAATTGTAATGAAATTTTTTAAAATAATATTTTTAAATTAAAAAAAAAAAACGAGATAGAAACATTAACCATTACCAGCAGACATTAACCAGAATTTGCTTGAGAATCCTACAAAAGGAGTATAGGTTACAAACTTCTCTAAAGGAAGCATGACTTTTTTAAATATATTCTTTTGTCAAACTATGTATCACGAAATATTACTGCTAGAAATAAAGAATTAAAATATTTTATAAAAAAAAAGTGGTTAAAGCATCGGCACTTGGACCTGGAGGTGCTGGGTTCGAATCACAGCAGAGGCAGGATGCAAAGCAAATTTTCGTCATCAATTACGATCGGTGATGTTAATAAATACATCGATATCAGTGTACAGGTTGACATGGAGCTTGCAATGTGCAGGTGGTATTCTTTAATCGTGCTAATGGGTGCGTTGTGCGTGAACGAAATGAGGGGGGAGGGGGTTATAATTGACCTTGAGTTTTTTGATTTTTTTGATTTCTCTCATTTTGGCTGAAATACGCTCTAAAGGTAACATTGTTTTGGCCATCATCAATACGTGCTGCTACTTTATTGGATGGCAAATAGCTCATTCTGCACTTAAATTGCCGTTAAATGTACAGACAAATGAAAATGTAGTATGCAAGATTAAAACGCATTCAGGTATGGCTAATGTGCTTAAACGATGCCAAATTATAATCTGCGATGAATGTACAATGGCACATAAATATTCATTAGAAGCTTTAAATTGTTAGCTGATAAATTTGAAAGGCAACGATAAACACTTTGGCAGTATTCTCATTTTGTTATCAGGAGATTTTCGACAAACAATTTCCGTTATACCACGTTCCACCTATATGCAGATGAAGTAAATTCCTGTTTCAAAGCTTCATCACAGTGGAGCAGTGCTCACAAATTGAAGTTAACAACAGACATGCGTATCCAACTTCAAAATGATCCATCTGCTGCGCTATTCTTAAAGCAATTGCTGGATATTGCGGAGAAGGCAAAATTAATGTAAATCAAATGAGCTAGACGATCAAGTTACCAGATAATTTTTGCATGATTGCGCACTTTAGAGACACATTTATTCAAAATGGGATTTCAAACATTCGAGATAATATCAACAATCATCGATGGCAATTTTAGCAGCAAAAAATATTGATGTCGATACCATAAATATCTACATTCAATATATGTTGGAATCTCTTCCATTTTCATGCAAGTCAATTTTCCATTTGATTTGCCAGGTCTTCCACCACATAATTTAATTTTGAAAATTGCAAAACCAATCATTCTGTTACAAAACCTAAATGCACCAAAATTATGTAACTAAAAATATTGGCTAACATTATTGAATCGACGATTATCGATGGCAAGTTTAAACGCTTACAATTCGAAATTCAATCGATCGACCGTTCTTAATTTTAGCAATAACAGCAATACGATTGATGCAGCCAAAGTCAAAATGAGAGCCAATTGAGTGGAAATTTTAGTTGTACACTACGAAAATTTTATAATCGATTTTAATTTTTTGAAACTACTAGCGCTATCTATTATCTACCTATCTAAACTATTTGTACACGGTTCTGTAACAGAGCAAATTCGTTTTTTTTGGAGAGTTAATTTAAAATTCGAATTTTCATAAAATAATTTATCGATTGCAGATATATTGAATACCAATTGATATTCGAAAGTGGTAAAGGTAAGTAACCTTACAAATCATATCAAACTCAATAACGAATTATACAATCGTTTTCACAATGTATACGATTTTTATCTTCCCAAAAAAAAAATGATGTGAGCTTTCTTTGCTATATACAATACCCCTTTAAAGAAATTTTGCTTCTGATAAAAAAAAAATCGAATATAAAATAAAAAATCATTCAATCCAAAATAACAATTCTTATATAAATAAATTTATGAATATAAGAAAACAAAACCGTCTTTTTGGAATTTCGGCACTTTATCATGGAAATGCTTTTTTTTATTCGTTGATCCTATTCTCATCATTATCGTCGACATCGTCGTCAAAATTTATATAAAACGGAATATCTTTAGTGAAATCCATTAAACGTAAAAAATTTGTTGCTTAAAAAGCACAAAAACAGTAAAACTGAAAAATGGAAAATGGAAAAATCAACTGCTCGTGACTACTCTATATAAACGTATAAGAATACACTATACTATCATTATTAACATTATTTTCGTATATAAAATACACTCATGAACAGATTTTTCATCTGCGAACCATTTTCTTTTGTAGGAACGTCTATAATAAATACGATACATTATTTTTTATGCTTCCCGCGCTTTTTTCTTTTCCTTTTGTTGTAAATTTTTCACTTCATAAAAAATTTACGTTTTTTTTTATATTTTCGTCTAGCGTCAAGGATTTATTATAAATACATCTATACACGTATAAAAATCCTTTTGAAACATTACATACAGTAAGTATAGAGGTGTAATTTGTGTTTTTAATCAGTTACCAGACATTATGTCTACCCGGGTATTTAGCAGTGTACGTTCGTACACATATTTATATATATAAGTATATAGAGAGGAAAGAATTTTCTTTAATAATATAGCCAGCTACTAACTAACGAACACCCAACAAGTAATCTACCTTTAATATTCGTGTTAAATGCAATTTTCCAATTTTTATTTTACTTTCATGGATGTCTATTTAGTATTGCCATATTAAAACTAAATACGCGATGCGATTAAATTCAGACAATTATAAATAAAAAAACTTTATATGATTATTATTACAATTAAATTGTTTGTTTATTATTTAATAATATTAGATCATGCATTAGACAGTTTGGTGCTGTATGACCGTCGGCTGTGCTTGTACATGTACGATATAATGAGTAGTAATTAGTTTTACATGTTGTACCGATATAAAAAAAAAACATTCAATTACTCGATTTCTTAACAATATGTGGTAATTTGCATAATGCAGCCTGCGTTCTCGTCGCATATCAAGTTGTTTGACCTCTTTTTCGGTTGCATTTAAAAAAAAAACTTTCAAATTCATCGTGATACACGTCGTATACCAAAAAAATTACCAACCCTGAAAATTATTTTTCCTGAATACAATAACTCATTGACTATTAATGAAATTGAAAAATAAAATTCTTCTGCCAATCAATTCCTCAAAAAATCAATTCTTGTCGATCAAGTCAATGTCCCCCGTCAATTGATTTTTACCAAATTTTTATAATATATTGTATATAAATGCTGCGGTGAGAGGGGACAACGCGATGTCACAGAAAAAAACAAGAAAAATGATTTCATTATTTTCATCTCGTTTCCAAAACACTCCGCACATACAAGAAAAAGAAAGAAATGGTTTGAGCGACTTATATAAGATCATTTGAATATCTGTTTTGTAAAAAAAACGGTGGAATTTTATTTTGTACATGAATAACAAATTTCTACTGTGCGACAATAAAATTTAATATTTTGCGCGATTCTTGTAAACAGCATCAAGTTAACAGTTAGTCAAATTTAATTCTCTCATGTCATTGCATAATGACAGAAAAAGGCTGGATGTGCTAATTTTCAAATTAAATTATGATCGGCGAAATTTGTGACTGCAAGCTTGTTCTAAAAATCGAGGATACCGTGTATGATGAACTTAGTCCCTATATATTTTTAATTTAATCGGTTCCCTTTGGGAAACCAAACGCGACTTCGTATTTTTCGGTTTTTTAATTCTAATTTGCTCTCATCTGACCAGATGACACGCGTATAACCCAATTTCTTTTAACCGGCTCCTTACTGTAAATCTCGATTCATTCACAAAACGGTGGATAGTTCCATAATCGTAAAATGATACTTTCCGTGTTCGACTATACTTTCCTGTTTCCGTTCAACAGTTCCGTTTTCTTAAACTTTTGCACACATTTATATATCCCAACGAAATCTAGTATTTTTCAGCAATTTTTCGATATGTGATTCCATTCTTAATAGCATTTCTTATTAATTTCCGAACTTCAATACATTTTTGTCCCATTTTCAAAATAAATTGTTAAATTGTTAGTAAGTCAGTAATTGTTAGACTTTAATTGCAAATTAATTCTAAATAATCACACTATTATTGAAAAAAAAAAATTAATTTAAAAAGTATTTCCAGTTTATGCGTGCTGCGTGCGTGCGAGTTTATAACACAAACGGTGCTGTTCACTTTTTTTTCAGAAAATTGCTTGCTTGCTAGCCGATCTTAATATTACAAAAACATACAGTGTGGTTCAATAGATTACCGCCACTCAATCAAAAAATGTAAAAGTCAGAAATTTGTGATTTTGTTTCAGTTCATTTGATTGAAACAAGCATCCAAACATATTGTCGTTGTTCATGATTCTAAATACTTTACTTTTTAAAAATTTGAAAGTGAAGTTTCAAATTAGTATTTTTGTAATTCAGTTTTTAATAAGTGGGCAATAAAAAGTGCTTAACTTTATCAGAAAGAGCGTAAATAGATGTGTATCATCAAGAAGGGCTTTCAGGCCGTGCTATAGGTCGTAGGATCGGACGAGGCCACGTAGTCCGATGCTAAATTATTTGAAGGATACACAATTTTATGGAGGTTTGAATTACCGATGATTTCAAACTACTTATATTTATTCGATTAATTAAAGTACTGCTTCGTTCACGTCGTCGTTCATCTATTTTTTCCAGAAAATAACCACCACTGAATGATAAACGGAAGCAAAAACGATTGGAATCCGCAAAGGAACACATGGTTTGGAATGTGATGCAAGGTTAAAATGTTAATGATTGCCGAAAAGTTGTATTTTCTGGCCAAATGGGTATAATTATTATTTTCACGACCTTAGGAAAGAGGAAGTGTTTTAGAAACACCATCATAGTAGAAAAGGGGGCGTAATGGTCTGTCTGCAGTTCAATCTCTTATTATGGCATAACCGATTTAATGCTTCGAAATACAAAAATGACCGAAAACAGTTACAAGACGTTACTGGAATCTGTTTTCCCCTAAAATCTATACAGCTCGCGTTGTAAAGTAGTACATCACAAGCCAAAATGTACATTTGAGTTGTACGGTTTGATGCCATTTTTTTCCTACTGTATAACTTTTATCACTTTGAAAATTTAATAATTAAAAATTAAAAAAATAAATTTAATAATTAATTTTCATCTTCAGTTCTAATTACAAACTATTATCTAATTTGGGTTTAAGGGGGCCCTCCTTATAAGCTGCCACACCATTCATCCAATCGGTTTCAAACATTGGATAGGGATTTTAAACCAATCAGCAGGATTTTATAATTGTTTTGAAGGGATCGGGTCCCTGGGTCTGGTGCTCCATACAAATATTTTCCAAAATACGCAAAAATTGCATACTGTTGACCCTGAAATATTGTACGAAACGAATTCCGTTATCAATCAACTGCATATAGATCTGTGGAAATAAATTGATGGATTCCAAAAGATATTTATTAATTTAAAATTAATTAATTTGAATTTAAAATTAAATTTTTACAATTTTTAAGCTGTTTTCCGACATCTAAAATTGTGGAGCTTAATCAAACAAATGACATGAAAAAATATTTGACTTACTCGATTTTCTAATTATTTTAACAAATAAAAATTAATATTAAAAACATAAAATTTACATATAATTTCCATATAACTTCAGAAAGCAATCCATGCAATCGATCCAGACTTATTTGAAGTAGTCACCAAAAATATGATCCACGAACCAAACGGAATCATCAATCCAACGTCTCCGTGCATGGCAAATAGAAAATGCACGAAAAAATTACTGGCAATGATGGTTCACTCTATCGACGGACATTCAACGTTGCTCTCCAAAAGCCCATATTAATGTGGAATATTGCAATTTGGTCACTATACATAACCGCTATCCAACAGATGTTCATTTGGTTGTTCATCTGAAAAATGGACATCGTGTGTATTTCACTGCAGAGAATGTACGACATTGAGCAGATACACCACTAGTCACAAAATTGTCAACATTCTTCACATTAAACCAAAATGATGGATTCGCTAGGGCTTTGCTATACTCAGCGGTACCAACATACTTCACATGGAACGCAACATCAAAAAAAATTTCAAAAACGCAAACATGGAAAAGCTGTACAGAAGGATACCGATTAGAGCATTCAGTTATTCGACATTTTGAGTTACCGACTATCAATATCCATTTCTTTAAATATCCGAATATTCGGTTAATATTCGAAAAGTAAAAGAAGTACTAGGAACCATAAATAATCGGTAATAAAAAAGAAGTCTAGCAAAGTCTAACAAATTATAAATTTAAAACGGCGTTTCAGAAATAGACGTGCATTGAGATGTTTAAATTTTAGGCCTACATGTCATTTTAGATTTTAAATTTCCCGCCGTAGGAAAACCCGGTATAAATACCATGTCCTAAACGTTTTTTGTTTCTTGTCGGTGTTGTCCGCAAAAGTGTTAAACTACACTCAAACCTGTTTTTGTGCGGTGGATAGAGAACGTTGTTTGGTGCCCAATTACGCCAAACTTACCGTGAAGCGTGCCAGAAATTAAAATTACTGGAAAATGATACAGATTGGGATACATCACTATAGCAGACGCATCAACCACTTGCCAACTGCACCAAATTCGCACATTACTTTTCATCATTTTGACCACTTGCTTCCCATCTTCCCCTAATGTATAACGAAGCGCCAATCAGAGCTGTGTTTATCAATCGTCAACAGAACGCTCGATTAGCAGACGATGTATACGATCGAGATTTGCACAGAGAGCACAATGCATATAATCACACAATGCATATAATCGGATTATGAATACGATTTCACAACAAATTGGCGGTTTGTTTTTCCTCGATGCACCCGGTGGAACAGGCAAAACATTTCTATTATCATTTGATTTTGGCGACCATTCGCTCACAAAATAGCATTGCAATATGCAACTGTCGCATCTTCTGGCATTGCAGCAACACTCTTTTAGATGGAGGTAGAATAGCGCGCTCTGTATTCAAATTGCCATTGACCATGCAATTTACTGGTACATCCACATGCAACATAAAAAAGAATTCAGGAATGGGACAAGTTTTGCAAACATGTAAACTAAAAATAATTGAAATAAAACAATCGGACGCTCTAAGATTTAAGAAGGAATACAGAGCCATTTGGAGGTGCACTCAGTTTGCTGGTTGGTGATTTTCGTCAGACTCTGCTAGTTATACCACATTTTACACCCGCCGATGAACTAAACACGTGTCTCAAATCATCTGTTCTTTTCCAGATATTAATTGCAATTACATAATTCACCATTGGCTAAGCGAACGTGCATTATTTTCAGCCAAAAACAATGATGTCAATGCTATTAATACAGTCATTAAAAATCAAATATCGGGCAATTGTATCACGTATTTAAGTCAGTTGATTGCGTCATGAATCAAGAAGATTAATCAATTGTCAATTATCCGGTCGAATTCCTGAATTCACTTGATTTTCCCTGCAGGATTACCACCATACGAATTGATATTGAAACTTGGTGCATCTATTGTGTTTCGAAATATCGATCTGGCACGATTGCGTAATGGCACCAGGTTTGCATTCACCAGCCGATATGCCATTTGAATTTAAAAGATTGCAATTTCCAGTGTAAATTGCAATAAAACACGCCTGCCGACTAACACTGCTTTTACTAAACAGAAACTACGGGTCTCTTTTTTTTCAAAAATTACTCAAATAACGGTAATATTACTAATTTCATTAATCCAATGAAATATTTTTATTAATCTAATGAAACGATTTTTTGCTTTACATTTTTCGTTATAATATTGAAATTTTTTTCGCTAAAATTTAGACTTAAGTTTTATTGAGTGATTTTGGCCAAAAGTCGCGCCTGCGTGTAAAAATTGATTAACTTTTTTGTTTATTATTATTTTTAATTTTTATTTTCAGATTTCATTCATCGAACCTGGCTACACCAACATGCAAAATTACGAACGAGCAACGGACCATAGTGGTAGAATTCTGCTTTTCCAATGGGCATTCAATTTTACTGATACATCGAAATTATTTCAACACCAGAAATGCATCTATAGCCAAACCGCAATTAATCGTTTAATTGCACGGTTCCGACAACAAGGCTGAATGTTAGACTTGCCACGAACAGGAAGACCGAAAATAGTGAGAACCAGGTAAACAATGATCGTATACGGGGCAGTGTATTCTTTAACACTTTTTTTGTATTCCTGAAACATCAACACGAAGACGTGCTGTGCAACTATGGACATATCTAGAACATCACTATCGACGGATTTTATCTCGGCATTTACACATGCATCCATACAAGGTTCAGTTGGCCCAACAACTTTTACCAATTGGCTAGTTGAGTACCAGTTGATTTTATAAGCCAGCCCACCCGTATATCTATGGTATAAGAATTAATTCCTTATTGCAATGCTAAATTCGATTAACATCGGTTAACATGCACTTGTCATATTTCGTTGGATTCGTTGAAGTGTCAACTATCACTTTTAACAATATCAGAAAAATTCTATCACGTAGGAAGGAAGTATGATGATTTGAGTGCGAATTTAAAAGTCGTGAAAAATCTTTTTTTTTATTTTTTTATGTTTTTTTCTTTTATTGTCAATTATGCCATCTGTTTTGGGGCTCAAGGCTTGTCCTGCTCTTCTGCGGTTATGCTTTTTACGTCCTTACTTTACGTCTTACGGCCATAGGACCGATTTAAGACGCCAGCCTATACTGGCATGGAAGATGGGTCGGCCCATTGGTTTTTCACACCGAAAGGCGGTCATAGATGTGTTACATTTCACTACAGATCGTAATAAAAAAAAACAAAATATGAATATATTTGAAGCAAAAAGATTCCTCGTAGAACTAAAATAAATGTAATTTAGACGTTCAATACATCGAAAATGGGCCAGCTTACAGTCGAGTTACAGTAGAGAAATTTTACAATTGTATACAGTGTATTCCAGACAAAATTTACGATTCTATAAATTAATAACGTAACAGGAACTATCGTGATGGGGTCCCATTTGAAACGCGATATTTTAAAACGAGAATTATCAAAACGCGATATTTCAAAACGCGATACGGTACAAAACGCGATATGGTACAAAACGGGATATTTCAAAATACGATATTTCAAAACGCGATCGCGATATGGTACAAAACGAGATATTTCAAAATGCGATATTTCAAAACGCGATATGGTACAAAACGCGATATGGTACAAAACGCGATATTTCAAAACGCGCTATTTCAAAACGCGATATGGTATAAAACGGGATATGGTACAAAACCGGAGTTTAGGATCGGGTTATATCATGCGGGTGAAGGGGAAATTTAATTTCAGTTTATAGGAATTTAAAAATCGATAGGAACGATAGTATATAGGATCGGTATCAGGTGGGTCGCTGCGCTCCCACCTCTTCGCAACGCATATTCTGTACTATATCGCGTTTTGAAATATCGCGTTTCAAAATATCGCATTTTGTACCGTATCGCGTTTTGTCATATCTCGTTTTGAGATATCGCATTTTGAAATATCGCGTTTCAAGCGGATCCGAATTGGTAATATATTTGGATGTACTGACAGTGATCAATGCTGTTGATCCTGTAATAACGAATATACGAGAGCGTGGTGAACATATGCTCGAGGATGGTCTAAGATTTGAATAAGTTGAAGAATCTTCAAATTTTGTTCAGTCTTTCCTTCAACAGTGGTTACTTGGTTTCAATACTTTTTATTTCTTCGTATGGGGGCATCTCTAATTTCAAAGAACCTTTTTCATTGGACGCCTTAAAGGATAAAATTTTCAATGACTGTTTCAAGAAATGTTGCGAATAATTAATTAATTTTGAATGTCTATATTGTTGTTTATTATTTATTGTTTGTTTCATCTGTGAAGGCCACTCTTTTAAAAAATACAAGCCCTCATCTCTGAAGCTGAAACCTACGCTTAAGATTTTATTGCGAAAGATTGTCTCAATCTAAAATTTAGTTGGGTGTCTGGACATTTTCTGCAAAATTTATATTTTAGTAGTTATTCAGGGACTTTTGAAACATCCTGAACAAATTATAATGTTACTAAAGGTAGGAGATTCAAATAACACAGTGGTCAAAGCTTTGGCGTTTGGATGGTGAGGTACCGGGTTCGAATCCCGATAGGGGTAGGAAGCAAAGGGAATTTTCATCAAAAGATTACGATCTGTGATGAAATGGAACACAACTATCGGAACCTCTGTCGGAGTGCAAAACCCATGGGCCGATCCATCTTCCATGCCAGTATTATAGGCTGGCATGGAGCTATCCAATGTGCGGATGGTGATAAAATCATACCTATAGCCGTACGTCTTCGATTTGGCTGGCAACCGCATAAAGTAAGAACAGGAAAAGCGATCCGCGAAAAGGTTAGGATAGCCTTAACCCCAGAACACAACTTGATTATGTTTCAATAATCGAAAATTTCTTTGTTTATGCAATTCAGGATTCAGGAAAGCTTGCCCAATAGCACAACATTACATTAGAAAAAAATGGAATATAGAGTTTTGGGAACTAAACTAAAATTGAAGCTAAATTATAAATTACCATTAAACTCAAAATATTGTTAAAAATACTTATGGTCTGCTACGCCAACAAGAATTACAAGCCATCCTCAAGGTGGCGACTTTAATCCAATGAAAATTAACTTATTCTCAGAAAATAACTGTGAATCGAATTCAACAGGAAAACGAACGGACTGCACTACTGGCTGAGGTAAAATACCTGTCCTATTCGATTTTTTTCTTATCTATAAATTTTTGAGAGTTGAAGAGAGCCACAATTTAAGTTTTAGATCAATCTCCAATAATCTTAACGACTGCGAACTATTAAAAAAACATCAATGTGAGGTTACCAAGACGTTGAAAGCTTGTTTTCGAACTAATGAAAATATTAAAAAATTCGGTCGTCTCATCAGTCTGCAGTGAAGCTGAATTTATATGACTCTGTAGCAAAATTTTCTGCAGAATAAATAATTTTTATTCCGAAATGGTTATAAATTTTACAAAATGAAATGCAGGGGAAATATAACAAAGATATAACCAATTTAGCTAATTTGATTGGTTTTTTTGCTCTATCTCTGTCTCTCTTCCTTCTCGATATTTATTATCCAGCAAATTTTTCTGCAGAAAATTTTGTTACAGAGTCAAATAAATTCACCTTGACCAAATTACAAAAATATTGAAAATATTTTGACCTTACATTCAAAGTATAATCACAATGTCTTAGCGAATTTTAATTATTCGCAACGCAATTGTCAACCCCTTAACCTCGAATTACCCAGAATAACCCAAAGTTTCATACTGAAATACATTTGTTTTGCAAAATTCGGCCATGGCTTCAGTATATGAAGCAATTTCTTTCTCTGGAGACGCTGGAAGCCATATCCGGAGAATACGGTGGATCGGAAAAAGCGCTTCGTTCTTTTGCTTTTGGGGCTGTTTTGTCACAATGGATTACTTCAAACACCAAAAACGTCATGTAATATTCCTTAAATACCTGTAAACACTTTGCGCATCTCAAAATATGGAGGCCAGCTTTCATTCACAGCTTTCATTGGTTGCTGTCCACTCAGCTGCCTGACGTTTTGATTCCGGGGTAGAGAGGTGGATTTATGATTAATCCATTGTCACATACCGCTGCAAAAAAAAATTGTTTATTACGGTTAAACAACTCCAAACAGCACGACGCGTTGCTGGTTTGGGTTCGATATGAGCAAGCGCGCCATCCACGTTGATATGTTGATATCATTAAGATGTCAGCTAACTCACGCAACTTGACTTTACTGTCTTCGAAAACGATTTTGTGCACTTTTTTATTTTTATGGAATAACTACCGAACTTGGGCGATGAGAGCGTTCTGCGTTACCAACGTTCGATGGTTGCTTTCGATGGTGCGAGAGTTGATGAGAGTCCTTATAACACTTATCAAGCCATTGATTTGAACTGTATATTTCTCAATAAAAACCGTGTTTGATTAACGCGCGAAATTCATTGTGAAGATGTATGTATAGATTTTTAATTGGATTTGCCATCTATGTGTCAGCTTCAGGACTTAATGAGTGACGTCATACAAATTTTTTTAAGGTTCGATCAAACTAACAACCGACCAATATGCTTATTCCGCATTCAACCTGTGGTCAGATATACAGAATAAGTAACATCATTGAAAAAATACGGAAGGTATAAAAAGAATTTTCATAACAGGAAAATTTAGCATAAATATGCAACGAGAATTTATAATCAGAACTTAAAGATATTATTGTAGAAGTTCCAAATAATAATGCATAGGGAGGGCGTTAGGTAGTAAGGTTCGCTGCAAAACATATTACCATTGTATAGTAACCTCATATTTTGGGGTCCGTAGCTGTGTACCATAAAATAATTTGTCCGGTTCGTCACTTCGCTAAATGACTTCATGAGGCGAAATATTATCGATAGATGGCATTAACTATATTCTTAGTACAAACTTTTCAAAACAAATTGGATTTTCAGATTCAATACGAGCATAAACATTTACGAGTACAACTAAAAGTAAAATAAAGGAAGATTGTTTTTTATGATAGTTTTAAATCGACGATCCGATAGATAAAACGAAAAAGGTAATACGATACGGCAAACAGCTTTTTTTATACTAGGTGAAATAACAATTACACCAAAATACAATAAAGCTTTCGATACTTAAGTTGAATCATATCGAGAGCAGGAAATATCGAACCATGTAGAAGTGAGACATGGTGTCCAACTCTAAAGTACAACGGGTGGAATCAGCGTAAATAAATGTATGGTCGCATTTGCGGTCAACTTGGTACAAAAAAGTGAACTTTCGCTTCTTGTTTTTCTCCTTCTTTAAGCACAATTTTTGATGAATGAGTTAGACTAATCTTAAGCGTAAATTCCTAAATGGATCGTTACGGAACTGCCTTGGAAAGCGTTTATATTTCAATTGCTGAATGAAAAATGTTGCTAATTTCTGAAGAATGTTGCTAATTTTAGGTCGATTGTAAGAGGTTCTAAACATTGCAAACAAATAAGTTTGTACACATTTTTCTGGACCTCTTTTTCAGAAAAAAAACTAGTTTCATTTGCAATAAATACTTCATTGCGGTATCGCAGTCTCTCTAAATACTCTCTATATGGCTAATTCCATCTCGGAGACTACTCCAGGTTTGAAATACATACCTCCCTAGAAATAGTATAACCAAATAGCTGTTGCTTAAAGTGAATTAACTTTCGATTCATTATCTATTAATATTTTGATTTGTTAAACATTTTTAATGTTTTTTTATATTAACCATCTGCTAAGTATGGCCAAGAAATTACTTATAATTTATATGTAAATTATTTGTTTCTGGCATACGTAGGTAAAAAGTTAGTGGTAATTCTCGTGAAAACAAAATAATATTGGGAATAATTTTCCCTGACTATTCCGCTATGAACAATTATTCCCAACTTTACAAATAATTACATGAAAGATTTTTTCTCAGTAGGCCAGAAAAAAGTGATTTATATATAAAAGCTTTATAAAATTTTCATCTGTTCCCTATTCCCCAGGAATTACCAGAATAGGGCCACTGGTGTTCGTTTTAATGTTTGTTCTTAACCCAAGCAGTTTAGAACCTCAAGCGATATATTATCGAATTTTTAAGCATTTTTGTTAAAAAAAATGCTATATGGTTTCGGTTTGCCGTCCGTCCGTCTGTCCGTCTGTCCGTCTGTCCGTCTGTGTGCACGATAACTTGAGAACGAATGAAGATATCAACTTAATTTTTTCACTAAAAGTTCAAGCAATTCTTGGGAATGATCCCTATTGATTTGGACATTTCTGTGTTTAGGGTGTTCGGAGGTAAGTAGGGTTTTGTTAACCCCCCTCCTTAAAATTGTTAGATTTTTTTTTCATTTTCTATTCTATTTTGGTTTCATAGAGCATGTAAATGTGGAATCAAAATATATCTCGTTTGGATGTGGTTTTGTGTGGGTGGTGTGGTTATGGGGGTGGTAGGAGTGGTGGTATGGGAGGTGGAGGGGGTGGGATGAGGTGTTTTCGTTTGGTGTAGGAATTTGGGATTTGGTGGATGAGGGTTTGTGTGGTGGTTTGTGTGTGTGTGGAAGTGGGTATGGAGGTGTGGAGGTGTTAAAGGGTGATAATATGGGTGGTGCGGTATAGGGTGGTGCGGTATAGGGTGGTGCGAGTGAGATAGGTTTTGGGGGTTTTGATTGGTGGGTGAGGGTGGTAATAATGTTTAGGTGTGGTGGTTTGTGATTTTTTTTGTGGAAAAACTATTTTCTTTTATTTTATAGGCAACAAAAATGCTTATAGGGTTCGGCTCCGAACCTTTCCCGTCTTTTTATAACTTCTTCATATTTTTGTTGTTCTGATGTTCGTCTATTTGAAATTAAAAGATTTTTCAACTAATGATGAACTCTCACAAGACAATCTTAAAGTTTTATGCGAATTTCTAAAGAAATCCCTAACACAGGATTTGTGTACTAATTTTGCTACATTTAAAAAATCTTATTCCGTAGCTGGCGAAAGCATTGGTCATGATGATATACGTATCAAATTAATGAAAATAATTTTTCTGATTATGCAAATATGTTTTGATGATTCTTGGAAGTTAGCTAAACTACTGAACATTTCGATTACTTAAATAGTTCAAAAGTGTTATCTCTATTGGCTCATTGCACTTCGATTAAGCGATTATTTTACAATTTTCAATTTTCTCGTGCTCTGGTATTTAGATTAGAGTTAACTTGTGTAACATCGGGTTACGTTTTTTACATGAAAATTTACAGTTGATCGACTACCACTAATTTTGCATCTTTTTAACTGCGGCCCAAATTATTATTGGACTAGTTGACCCCGTATTTTACTTCTTGTGACGTATGGTATTGTGCTGCTCGTATTTAAAGCTGAGAATAATGCGAGTTTTTCAACGATACAGCGCAATTGGGCAATTGGGTGATGAGTTTGAAATCCTAAACTTTAATATAATGGTTTATTTCGAAAACAACATTCTTTAACACTTTTAACGTGATTACTGTCACAATCTAGCGTCAGTTATTGTCACTTCCATAACTGTATGTAAGACCAACAACAATAAAATCTGACACAACTGGATTGCCCATACGCAAATCTATACACATTTAACATTTTATTCCTTTTATGACCAACTCATTTCTGTTTTCACTACCTCAAAATAAGGTAAAGACAACATCGGAAAGAAGATATCGAGTGTATGTTTTATGAAAAGAGGGCCCTCCATGGTGCGATGCAGATATATCATGAGTCTTCAATATTTAAGAGAATTGAAAAATATATAAGATTGAATTGAAATAAGAGTTTGTATATATATAATCATATAAAATTATGATGAGGATGTTGAAGTACATGTAGTATAATAAGAATAAGAATAATCATAAAAAGTGGAATGATTCAAAAATAACCACCTTTTGGTTTACAGGTAAATATGGAATATCGTTTCCTAGTATATATATATAAATTTACGGCCGCGCGCGCAATACCAAGCCACTCTGTACACATAATGAATCGATCAGCTCATGATGATTAAGTTATTTATTATTATTATATATAGTCAAATTATTTATATTTACATTGATCAATTTATTTTAAATTATGTAATATACAAAGATATATGCATGTCTATGTTATCACATAACTCTTGAGACTTAACATTTTTATATAGAATTTTTCTGTACAAACATCTCTCAACAAGTTTATTTTATAAAATAAAACAAACAAAACATGACAGCGTTTGTGTTATGTTTTTTTATTTCATGATGTTGATGATGATGATGATGGTATATATAGTTGATGATGATGTATGGCATGTATACCAATTTTTTCATCCCTAATAATATTTATTACATGCTGGATATGTTTATTTTTCATCAAAATTATAATTTGCTGGCTGATGAGAAAATCCAATGGGCAGTTTTTCAAAAAAGTCGTATTTAAGGATATTTTTTTTTTCAGTATTGTCCAGTTACATGTAGATACAGTGATTTTTAGACAATAAAATATACCGACATAATTAAAATTGCAGGAGGAAATGATTTTTTTTTTTGTTGCTGGATGTGGATGATGAGTGGCATTCAAAAATACTTTTTTGTACATAAAAACAGTAAATATTATGAATAATTAATAGGCCGCATATCTTTTGAGGATCTTTAATGCATGGAATTGTACGTGTCCATTTGAAGAAAACATTGTCAAAAATGTTGAATATATACATTTTTAAATCCGATTTTATTTAGCTTTGGGGACTAGGTAAAATTTTAAAATAGGGAAGGATTTAAGAATATCTGATGTAGAAAAATATTCGCATTGAGAGAACAAAAGAGTTACAATTAAAATGAAATTTGCTGTAAGCTCCATGCTTCAGTTTAATATACTAAGTTTAAAATTGGATATCATATACATAAAAATTCATTAACGAACATTCTAAACAAAAATGTTCTTAAAAATTTTTAGAAAAAAGTTTTGCAATTATTAATACACAAAACATAACGGTAGATATATCATCGGAATAATATGTTTACTACCTCTAATTGTTATGATTTTTAAGTTTATGATATTTTTTAATAAGTGAAGGCAAATTAACGATTTCTGTGTTAAATATTATTACTTTGATACTGCCTTTATTTCTAATTCCCAGACGAAATATAGAAAAGCTAAATACCCTATCCAGTTCAAATCATTAAAATTTAATTGTTTCTAATTTCCATAGTGAAATTTCTAAAATACTACTTAGCCAGAATCATTCTGCACAACGAAGATAGAAAAATTAAATATAAATTTAGGGATCGTGCCACGATCACACATAAAAATTAAACTTACTGGACTTTTAGTAAAACTGTCACACAAACATTGCAGGGTAGTGACTGATGGAATAAGTTTGTCAGCAATAATTCACTTACCAGTAACATCTCTGTGCTCTGGCCAATAATTAATACAATGAGACCTAAATAACGATTAAATTTTCTATGCAATTCGATTTTCCGACCTTCTAAGTAGGTTTTTGATCGACCAATTTTATTTCAAGAACCATCATTTGATACGAATCACTACACCCCGTAGTACTGAAACCCAAAATACCGCATAAATATGCGATGCAATTCGGTTTTCTAACGCATTAACATATGAGAAAATCTCGTGGTTTTTATACAACCAAATTTATTTCAAAGAGAGCATCTTTCGTGTCATCATTTGATACGATGAACCCATAAAACGGCATAAATAGTCTACGATTTGTTTAGGAGAATATTCGGAGATTCTACCAGTTTTGGCAAACTAGACCACGATGGAACAGACAGTATTGAAAGTTCTGCAGTGATTTTAACCCGACGATGATAAAGTTGAGTATGGTGAATGAAAATGAGATTTTGAAATAATATTTGGGGTCAAGTTTGGGAATAGGACCAACTGGGACGGAATTAGACCATTTAGCAAGCGAAGAACCAATTTTGATATGATCGATCGAAATTGCATTTTGAAATGAAATTTTAAAGGAAGCAATAGGAAACATTACGGAACTGTAAGCTTAACTAGAAAATTAACCGATGATGATGAAATAGGTTTTCCTAAAAGATTTTTTAAGGGAGTTTCTGAATATGAGAGCGGAACTCAATTTATTAACTGATGGTGGTGAAATTAGGTGAAGTGTAGAAGGAATTGGGGCTCTAAAATTATTCTTGGATTTAATTATGGTATTTTGTCAATTGTGACGAAACTATTTAGGACATTTATGGACATTTCTCATGAAATTTTTTGCTAGACCAGCCGGATTTTTTCTATGCGTTCCTGTAGTTTTTGGTTGAAGTTATATCTGAAGCAGAATGGTCTAAGTAACTAGTAGTTCTTAATAGTTACAAGTAACAATGTTTTTAGAATAACTTCTTATGCTCAATGATTTCCGAAATTCGACAAAAAAAATGGAATAAACAACAATACAACTCCAATTTGAGTTCAGGTGGTTGTGAAACTGGAAAATGGACCGTTTTAACAGAAGTAACAGAAGAAATAAGTTTACTCGGATTCGGCAAATGGGAAAAGGAATTTCTCCAGATAAGTCTCGCGTTTTAGTATGATACAAGTTTTCCAATACCATCTACGTTCAATGGTCTACAACGTTTTTTGACAAGATATAATCGAGCTTTTCTGCCTAAAGGGGCGCTTGATCAAGCAAATTTATACGCTTTTCTAAAAGATCTCAAGAAAAAGGACAATGCATCACCGAAGTGACACCGCTGGCGTATCCCTTATTAAACCAAAAATTCGCTATTATGGTCTATGCCTACATGTCAGCAATAAGCGCGGTGTTAAATCATAACCTCTAACGTTTACTTTGCCAGGGAACGGACCAACGACGCTGAATTCGCTGAATTTATTTATTAACAAAACTTTCAATGGGAAATTTTCGAATCGTGTCGCATTTCGGGATGCGAAGCACAACGAAAGAAGTCGCAATTAAGATCGTTTGCCCATCAATGAAGAAGGGGAGAGAAGTTGGGCCAAACGTTACATGCCGTGCCCAAAAAGCAAAATATCACAGCATGTTTAAAGCGAAACGGGAATATTATCCCTCTGGCTCTATTCGGGCTTTCCCTGGGAATAGAAAAGTGGGAAAAATATATTTTTTAATATTTTTGTCTAAATTGTATTTTTCTGGCCTACTGAGGGAATAAGTTTGGTGTACATATTTCGGAAACAATGGTAAATTGGAAAATAATTTTCCTATAAAAATTTTGTGGAATTTCGCAATTAACTTTGTTTTAAAAATGTTAACACTAAACTTTTTTCTTCAGTAGGCCAGAAAAAATCAATTTAGACAAAAATGTTATTAAAATATTTTTCTTAATTCCCTATTCCAAGGGAAACCCAGAATAGTGCCACAGTACACGTTTTATTGAAATTCGCTGCCACCATCTGAGGGACATACCAACAATTTCACAATGATTGATCAGTTCTTCTTAGCCTTTGGAAATGCTACCTTTCTCGAATTTGAATTTTTGACTCATAGATGGAAAATTTGTTAGAATCACAATTATCAGTTTCGAACGGATGAGTTTGTTGATTTGATAAAATCATTATTCTAATCAGGTTGCGACGAATTGTCTCGAACAGTATGCGAAACGAGTTAATTAATAAAGAACCGACAAGTAATGTTCCAATTAAAGAACGAAAGCAGGTCACGTTTCCTACCGATCTGATTAAACACCAAGATATTAAATAGCAATCAGGGGCCCTATCATGATTTCCGCGGCAAATAATAATAATGTTATAAACGCAATCATTTTATGTCAGTTGACTTGACATTTTTCAGTGTAAACAACATTACTTTGAGATAAATTTTGACTTTTAGATTTGTGATTTGAGGTTTTAGTGTTGAATTAAATAGTTTTGGATTATTGATATTTGGCTTTTCAATTGATTCATTTTTGGCAAAGGAAAAAAATGAAATGAATGTTAAATTAGGAATCGAACGGCGGATTTTATTCAAATTTCGCACTGGGGGACCCTCAGCATTTAATTGAGTTGCCAATTCATTCCACAAAGAACTAGTTTTTTCTTTGTACTGTGCGTACTTGCTAATTTATTTGTAGCCAAATCTCTGTGCCTTTCCATAAAGTCGACCATAACCTGGAAGTGCCTAGTGTTGATTTTGTAACTTACCTGTCGTACACAAATTTCAAAAATAATTTATCATAGAAATTTAAACATCCACTACAAATAAAAGGCAAAATACCAAATTTTGGTTTGTAATGCTCTACACATACCAATTTTAGATTGGCTCCCTTGTTCTGCAGACCTAAATCCCATAGAAAATATTTGGCGAATAGCATCACAATCATTCCAGCCAGGGATGGGCGGGTAGATTACGTAAGGTAATCTACGTAGTTGTCGACACGTAATCTAGCAAGTAGATTACATATTGATTTTTTGCTTTTCAGACGTCGACAACGTAGACAACGCCGACAACTTAGAAAATGATATTAAAAACTAAATTTTTAATTATTTTACGTTAACCGCACTATTAAAATTGATGAATAATTACTTAAATTTAATTTTAACATTTTTACAAGCATTTTATAAATTAAAAATAAATTTAAAATCTCTGAACTAGAGGCATCTATCTATCTATCTAAAACTTTTAAATATTTCAATAGATTATATGCTTTGCACGCCATCTTTTGTCAAATAGATGTATCCCTTTTGTGTTTTACTAACACAATTATGTGGGTACGGCAAAAGTACCATGTCAAAAAATTATTATGATTTTTTACTCGCACGTGTGGTTTGGACTTTAATAGACCCATTTTTTTTTTTTGGTTAAACAAGGGATATGTAAACGAATAATTTTTCTTACTCGAAGATACTACTGGACAAACTTCACCACCCCATGCCACCTGTGGCCCGATCGAGTACATAATATCATCTGTAATCAATTTGGCATTAATACACAAACAAGATGTACAATATAATTACTCATCATATTTTCATGTTACGTAGTATAACCCTTTTATTTATGTTATGTGCACATCCAAATTTGTTTATATACATATTATCGTTATATACTATTGACAATTTGTATTATATAATAAAATTCTTCTCAGTATTAATATATATGTAACTCTTTATTATGTAAAGCATTTATATTATGTATCATGCATTTCGTTATATAAAAATTAATTTTGTGTTTTAAAACAATTAAATAGTCTATAAGTCGAGCTCTAACCTGCAGCAAATAAATTAAAAATAAACTTTATAACGTGCTCTAAATTGTGGTGTTTTTATTTTAATCAGTTTCTGGTGTTTAATAATCTATACTGTGCTTAAGAACTAAGTGTTTCACTAACGAATTATAAGACAAAAACTCGTGAACTATTATCTTACAAAGAAATCCGTGTGGCATAGCTGTATCCAACAAACAACAATCAACATTTCCTACAACGTTTACATCAGCGTTTTCTAACTACAATAAAGCAAAATTAAATAAAAAGTCAGCATAAATCATAAATTAACTAATTATTCGCCGCGTAGCTATAGTAGAAGCTTCAAAATTTCATTCGAGCGAAATCACGATAGGATAGACTCAAATTTTATTCAAATCCGCAAATATAATATGACTTTTTTCGATTGTCAAAGAATTTATTTCGATAATGGATAATTATTAATTTATTACACAACTTATGTTACAAATGTTAGGCACAGTGTGTTTTAATGATTCACAAATACAATCAGTAGTAAAGGCAATTTATGCTCTGAGATTTATTATAAGTTTCGATAGATGGCGTAAATTAATTTTTCAAGTAGTTCTCGACGTAGTCGACGTTGTCGACGTTGTCGACGTTTTCGACGAGTTGTCGACGTTTTCGACGAGTTGTCGACGAAATCATGTAAAAACTAGTAGTCGACGCGTAATCGCCCATCCCTGATTCCAGCGCCGCTCTAATATTTCAATACCACTTTTGTCGAACGATTTGTCTTTTGCCTCAAAATAGGCCTCAGTTTTAGCGATAACCTCTTCATTCGAGCAAAATTTCTTACCGGACAGCATTTTTTTGAGGTCTGCGAACAAGCAGTAGTCGCTGGGCTAATCTGGCGAATACGGTGGCTGTTGGAATAATTCGAAGTTCAATTCATGTAGTATTGCCATTGTTTTGATTGACTTGTTACTCGGTGCGTTGCCTTGATGAAAAATTTTTTTTTTCTTTGCCATATGCGGTCGTTTCTTTGCAATTTCGTCCTTCAAACGCTCCAATAACGCTATATAACATTCACTATGTTGATGGTTTCACCTTCCTCAAGATAGTCGATGAATATTACACCACGCACATCCCAAAATGCCGAGGCCATAACCTTTCCAGCCGATTGCCCACTCATGCTCACTCATATGATGATCGTTTTGATTCCGGAGTGAAGTGATGGATCCATGTTTCATTCATTGTCACATATCGATGCAAAAATTTTGGCAGCTGTCTTTTGAAGGTTATTACCAACTGAACAAAAAAAATTGAACAAAAAAAACAGTTTTCTTCGTAAGGCCCGGGACTTTTCAGCCCATGTAGTATTGATTGGAAAGGTTTACGAGGGAACATGCAATTCCAGATGAGTTAGAACTTACTGTATATTTTCTATACCAAAAGGATTAATTTGCTTTCAGTGCCACAGCGATGAATTTGTGAACTAAAGTGCTTGCAATAAAATTGTTTTTTCTACTTTTCAACAATTAATAATTTGTCACATGATTCTATTAGAATGATCTATATTTAACCGCTTCCAACGCCAAATGGTAGTTTTGAGTATTAACGGGGGCTTCAATTTTTTTGGTGACATTCTTCGAGACCTTCGCATACATATAATTTGTACCAAGGAATAATTTCCCACCAGCGCGAAAACGGTGGATTTGAGGAATAAATTTCTGATAGAAAAATTTTCCTTCGCCAAAAATCTTTAGGCATTCTACGTATATGTTATATGATAATTGAATAATTAGCTACCGGCGACAAGATAATGGATTTGTGAACTAAAGCGCTGATTACAAAATTATTACTTTTTCAAAAACCTTTGCGATGATATGAGACATAATTATATGGAAATAGTAAAGGGTGTGACTGCTTCTTCCAAATGGTAGTTTTGAGTACTAAAGTGTTCAGAAAAATGTATGACACTCTTCTAGAGCTTTTCAACCATATACAAGACAACCATATACGATATTCTAAACAAATGAAAAATTTGTATCAAAATTGTTATCCGATCTAAGACCTTTCAAATGATGTACTGCACGAGTATTGATTGCATGGCAAGTGTCCCACCCCCTTGAGATAGAGATCCCAAAAGTTTTTCTATTTTCTGAAATAAAAATAAAAGACGATTGGCGAAAGAAATTTGAATCAGATAAGCCGATTGACATATCATCGATACAGACATTCAGACGGACAAACAAATGTTATTTTATTTCAAGTTATTGAAAACCTGATAAAAATGATGAAAAATTACCCTGGTCATAAATGCAAAAATATTTGTTCGTAAATCTGGATGTCAGGATGGATGGATCTCTGTACCAAAGGATATCTCAAGAACGGGTTCACCCATACGCTCGAATAGTATTTCCTTTGAAAGGTTTTGAATGAAATAACATTTTCGATACAACTTTAGTTCATAAATTCGCCGTTTTGGCACTGGTAGTAAATTTTTCGTTTTCTATAATAAACTTAATAAATATATTTGTCGTTGAAAAGCCCTAAGCGAGTGCCGTAATATTTCTGAACGCTTTCGTACTCAAAACTACCGTTGTGGCGGTGGAAGCAGTCATAACTTTTAGAATCCACATATAAACAACTGGCATATCATTTTAAAGGTTTTAGAAAAAAACAAAGATTTTTTAATCAGCGTTTTCGCTCACGAATGGTGGATTCGTGAAAGAAAGCGCTGATAAAAAATTTGGCGCTGGTAGCCAATTATCAATTATCATAACATATACATCATTGAAAATACTGCTGAAAGCACTTACAATTTTCCTCATTCCCTTCTAAATATGTGACATATCCTTTAAAAGGCCTTGTAAAAAGGAACAATTTTGTCCTTAGCGCGATAGTTGATAAATCCACCGTTTTGGCGCTGGTAGATGATTTACAAAATCGTTGATGATTGAATATTAGGAGCATGGTTTTCAGTCATTTTGCGACCAATTTTCTTTCTGGAAATTTGTAATGTTTTCCAAATTACCAGTGAATTTTTCGGGTTGTCTATTTTAAGACCGGAATTCTGGTTACCTCGTGATGTCCCTAGTACATTTTGCTCCTTTTGGATTGATAATGTTGAAAATGTTGAGAAAAATGGTTTTGAACCACGATCATTTTTCATTATTTTTAAGCCACCTTAACATATAGCATTAGAGTCGAACAAAGAAGGTACAGATGAAGTCTGATCTGCAAACTTCTTCTTACATATAAGTATGTAGCGAAGGTCGTTTTATGGGATACTATTGCGTGACATTTTATATCAAACTTTTCATTTCAATGAGTTTTAAGATTGTCTTGTTCAATGAGCACAATCGATAAGTTTCATATGTATCTTGGTTTGGTTGATACAAAAAGTTTGCTCATACATATTATTACTTTGATTCAGAAGATTCTAGTTACTTATCACTTTTAAACTCCAGATAAAATGGAAATAAAAATGTATACGACGCACCAGTATGGTTGACTAAAGATGAAGATGATGAAACCTTCAGAATCACCAGAAATAATTTTGGCAGCTTATATATTAGAAGAAGTGTTCTAGAGATTTTTTTTTATGTGGAGGAAACAGAGGAGTTTGACAAATTCTAATAACCCATTGAGTACTTGTTTCATAATATACTTTACTAACCTAAACTTAATAAAAAAATCTGCGCCTAATATATAACTAAAGGTTGATCAACAAGCTCGAGCCAGTAAGTCACGTAAAAATAAACTCGATTTTTAAATTAACTTATCTAACATCTCAAAGATTTCAAAAATACATAGCACAGACAATCTAATAATTATTGTTTTGTGAAAAACCAACTTCCTAACCTGTTTAACCTTGGTTCCCGACCCGCCACAATATTAATTAAAATTAAATTAAAATTTTAACTCGCGCTTATGGTACACACGGTTAGTTGTAATTTCCTATTTCATTCTTATTATGCTCGTATAAACACAAGACAAGACAAGGCAAGACAAAAAAAAATTTAAATCTACAAGTTCTTAGTTTTTACTTTCTCATTACATAAAAAAAAATACATAAGATTAAAAAATTCCTTATAATGAGATAAAAAAAAACGTAAAATAATTTTCCACTGTACCGTGTACACCATTCATCTTGTGTTCATATAAAGATGACAAATGATTAACTTAAATTTAATTATGTAGTTTGTACCATCCGTTCTTCATTCATTTCTTATATTTAACTTTTTTATTTGATTTTTTTTTTAGGTTTTATGTATATAAGTATAAGATGATTGATTGGTACATTGAAATTTGTTTTCGTTGTCATTGCCATCGTTATAGAGATATATTGTATATATTAAGTTTTAGGTGTTCTCAAGTGCGCGCGCTCACTCCCCAAAGTACAAATGTCAATATTTATGTTGTAATGTAATATACGATTACATTGTGATTTACATTTTTTAGTTGAGCTGCGATAAGCGCGCGGTAATATTACAAAAATATATATTGCTGTTGAATTGCTTGACTAATTTTATACTTTGTGCTGAGTACAGCAACAATAATATTTTGAATTACTTAAATTAAATTAGTTGAATGGCATATACATAAAAAATAAGTTTAAGAAGCGCGCGCGCGAGTATAAAATAAGCAAATTTACATTATTTATAATACGTCTTAATTAAAAAGAAAAACTTATGACCGTGTTATTATTTTCGAAATTATATATATTGTATCACTGGTAGATTTTTATTTTTTATAGCTAATTTTTCTATTTCTTATACACTTTGTTTTACCTTCCGCTTTAATTTCTTGCTTTAATTAACATAGAAACGTACCTAAGAAGTTTATATATTGCCTTAGCTCTCTACTACTTGCCTTGTGAAAAATTGATGAATACGATAACGAGATTTATGATTAGAAAAGATGATGTATGGTATCTAGAGCTAAGTACTATATATACTCGTACATCGTAAAGTTTTATATCTGCATAGTCATAACGTGTATGTACGTATGTAACATAATATGTTATATTTTTGCCATCGCAGCAGCATACTTATATGGTTGCGATGATGAAAATTCATCATCATTTTTAGCATCATTGTAGTAACAGTGACTACACAATCAATATTGTGATGAACAAGTTTTGATTTGATATGTTGGTATTTTTAATGTACGTATTATGTTTATTACTTTAATGCAATGTAATATATTTAATGTTTCGGTTATGTTTAACTTTTGCCTTTATTGGTATGTACGAATATAAATGTAGTCTTATATGTGCACATAAATATACGATTTAGTTTTTATAAATTCAGAAGACAATTATAACATTTTATACGTATATACTAACAAAATGTATAATGAATGCTCTTAGTAGATGTTTTAAAGTATATACATATACTGTTTTAATTTACTTGCATAGCATAGAAAAGATAACTGAAGTGAAGTTTCCAACAAATGACAGGAAACTTTACAACCAACCTTTAGTCCAAAAAGTGTTAGATGTTTGTTTAGGAATTAGTGCGACTACCTAATTAGTGCGCCTACCGTAGGAGTTCTAGTTGAGAAGTTAAAGGTTATTTTAATTCTGGTTCTATATTTAAAATGTTATGGTTTATGTATAAAATGATTACATTGATTACAACAATAAAACAAAAATGTCTTCTTGCATTTCACCTAAAGTAAAGCGAGTTCGTTTCTATACGCAATATCCCGGGTGAGTTTTTTAAGCTGAAACTTTCAAATATCTCGGAAAATAAGCCCTCTACGATAAAAATGACCATAATCAAAATTAAATCATTCTAGACGGGAAATACATTAGTGCTAAAATTAGGACCTCCGCCCCTGTTTGTAAGGGGGGTGGGGGCAACTTGGAAACTAAGATAGGAACCCCTACGTAGGATTTCCTTGTAACATTTTTCTCGATTCATGATAGATGGCGCTGTAATAGGCGATATTTGCCAGATATGGCAGAAATTTTACCATCAACTTCAAAAGAGGTGAAATCACCTCCGCCAACAAATGTCGCTGAGTCCTCACCTGAGGTAGAAATCACCCGAACGGCAACCAGCTCAACAAAATTATTACTGCTCTGAACAATATTGTATGGAAGATTAACACTTCAAATCCAAACGCATACAGAAACTTGTCATTGAAGATGAATACAGAAAAATATCAGTGGTACACGCACGAAAATAGGAACCATCGTCCCACTAAGGTCATAGAAAGAGGCCTACATTCAACCTGTGAAAGTAATTCAATAATGGAGGATCTAGAAAATAAAGGGTTTAAAATCCTTGATGCCGTGAACATTATCAAAAAAGAGCGACGTGAGCGGGGAGAACGGTCTAGAATCCATTTCAATAAGAGCCCTTCCTGGTCATGCTAACGTTTGATAAATCCGAGCAAACAGAAAAAATTTGCAATATAACTGGCATGCTCAACATGCGAGTAATGATCGAAGCTGTTAAAAGAGGCAGTACACGAATAGTACAATGTGTTACGACTTTTTTGGTCATAACACTCCATCTTAGTATTTTAGCACTGCCACCTGGTTACGAACACCTGGTACTGTTGTTGTACTAAAATATTTTTGTTCATGTGGACATATTTTTGTTGTTTCTTATGTTTGCCACTATGTAGATGCCGCGCGATTGGCGGTTAAAGAAGAGAGCGAGACCAATGTGCATCGGGTGTGTGCGAAGCAATACGCTCTAGAAGAATTTCTTTTGTTACATGTTTCTCGTTTGCATCAATTTACATTTTACAAAGACAGAGAAGAAAAAGATTTTTCTAGAGTGTATTGTCGTGCGTTATGTAGTGCGAGAGTTTTTTTTGTTTAAGTTAGTCAAGTTTTGAATTTGGTGGCTAAAAAATGGTCTCGTTTTGAGAGATAAAATAAAAAAAAATTATTAAAAATTATAGTATTAAATTGGTAAAAGTTGTTTTTAATTAATTTACTTCATGGCAAAATGTGACATGCCAGAAGAATATTTCGTTTGTATTTGAGTGGTAATAAAAGAAAAGTAAATAAACTATCTTTTGGCTTGTGTGGTGTAATAAATAATTTTAAATAAAAAAAGAAAAGAAAATGGCCTAAATATTTTTTTTTATAAGTACATTTCTTCGAGTTCGACTATCCGGCCATTTGCCCATTTTTTTGGTATCGGTGGAAGGCACTGCAACGAGCAGGTGACCATCCTGTCATTTGCCCATTTTTGGTTATCGGTAAAGGTACCGCAATGGTCCGGGTGCGAGGCACATGTGGCATGACGACCACCCAAGGTCGCAACTGTATATTTTTTTAGTTAAGGTACGATTTTTTTTTATTATTTTATTTTTTCCATTTTTACATATATTTTTAATTTCTTTAAATTTTAAAATTGTTTGATTGTAATCGAGCGCCGCATAGCGGGTGCATGTCGCGCGCTTGGTGCACATTGGTCTCGCCCCGAATTTTGAAGCGTATATTTTTATTTTTATTTTTTTGAATTTTCACTTTCGGATGTGGTTTTCTTTTATCCCAGTGGTCTCCAACAAAAAAAATCGATTGTTAAATATTTCCGGGTTGGGTGTGGTGGTAGGGGAGACTCTCATTCTGTGTCGGCGTGTTGTTTGCGGTCCCTTGGCACCCGCATCCAATTTCGTAACCGGCGCTTGTGCTGTTTGTGTTCGGATGGATGCGCGCACCAAGGCACCCGTTATAATTATTTTTTTTTGTGTTGTTCGTTCCTCAAGTTCCGGCGAATTTCGGTGGAACTCCGGGCTTTATTATTTGCGTTTATTTTTTTCAACTTTCTGTACACGGTTTCTGTATAGAATGCCCGCAAGCCTCAAACCTCACGACCAATAGCACTTCCCCCTGAGTTGTAGCCGGCAAAAGAGCACCGTGTGAGGCCTCTGCGTGGTATTAGTGGAATCTGTGGAATTTTGAGGTACATTTGTAACCAAAGAAATATGATCAAAAATATTATTCACGTCATCGTTTACAGTAGTAAACATATTATCTCTGGCTGATCATCGTCCGAAGCTTTTGAAATTGTAAAATCAGAATGGCGAAAGCAATTTGTTATAGTTACAGGCGTAACAAATTTCCATGCGTGGCATAACATGCACAATGCATTTAAGACTGAAACTTGTTTCATATCTTCCTAGAAGCTCAATATTTTTGAAGGAGCTTTTTTTTGTAAAACACTTTTGAATTCTTAATGATTCCTTGATCACAAGGCTGTAATACATGAGTAGCATTTGCAGGCAAACAAATTAATTGAACACTTCCTAGCTGGATTTTCGGATGTGCTGGGCAGTTATCTATAATTAAAACTGCTTTTCTCTTTTCCAATAAAAAAATTTTATCTAACGATTTCAACCAACTTGAAAATAAGTCCGCGCTGTCATCCAGGCTTTTTTTATTTGTGGTGTATTGACGGGGTAGATTTTTAATCTTTTTAAAACATCTCAGATCTTTAGACTTTCCAAAAACAATAAGAGGAAGTTTCTCTGTTCCATCGGAATTACATCCAACGAGTACTGTAAGACGTTCCTTAGATTTTTTACCAACAGAACAAGTTTCTCCTTTAAAAATTAAAATTTTGTTCGGCATATACCGAAAAAATAAACCGAATTCATCTGCATTAAAAATATCTTTTCTATTGTAACCCTTCAGAATTGTAGGTAAAGTTACTTATTTAAAATGAACGAAGCAAAAAACTTCGAATGTTTGACGTATAAAGTTGGAACCATACCATACTTGGTGGTGTTGAATAGATGGCAGAGCTGCCTGCCGTTGTAACGATACTAGCGTGTCATTTGCGGAAGGTTTGGTGTAGATATATTGTTCATTATGAAGTGGCGGTACCGATATTACATCCAGAATTTGAAATTCCTCTCTATCGATCAGTGGAATTTTTATTTCAAAAATGGCCTTTTCTTGCAAAATACTTGCCTTAATGCTTAAGAGCTTGTATAGTTGGATTTCTTCGCGCGTTGGTAGATCCAAATGACCAGGTAATGCACGTTGGATATATACTGTAGTTATTCACTTAGTTGGTTGGATGTAAATAGTAAGGTCTTGAGAGCCCGTGGTGTACATCTGAGATTACATCGATTAAAACTACTTGTATATATCCTTAAAGGATATAACTGCTATAATAATTCGTATTGTGGCATCTATGAATTTTTCATGAAATATGATTGTTTCTAGCTCATCTTCGACTACTTTATTAGCGATCAACTCTCTGTTACATTTGATAATGTTAGTGGTTGTTTCGGCGAAACACATGTGTTGTTTTACGTCTCCTATATGTATTTGCTTGTTTATTAACATATTGATTTGTTTATATTTTTTATTAGTTATGAATCGCGACTCCGTGACATTTTTTAAATCAGGAGTTCACTAGCTAGTTTTATGTTCACTATTTTTATTTTAATTACATGTATATAATTTTTCTTAAATAAAACTATAAAAAAAAAAAATTAGGCGCACAACCCATCGGAATGAAGTTTATGCCAAAATAAAAAAAATACACTGTGTCCTATAAGTACTTAGAATTGAAAAAACACTCAAATAATAAACTATCATAATAATATCTGAATTTTTTGAATAAACACAAATATTTTTACACTATACGTAGCAAACATCTAATTTTTGTGGAAAGTTTTGAGTGAATTTTAAAAAATGAAATTTTTTACAACAAACACACTATGAATTACACAGAGATGATCGAAGTTGTTCTGAACTGCCCCTACGGATTGCCCAGATACGTTCGAAGTGGTTCTGAACTAGTAATTGATGTAAGAAACCAATCTTATTTATCCACATGCTCGGAAATGTCTGAGATTTTTGTTATTCGAGACAGAACGTTATTGAGTGAAATACGAAAATTCTTAAACATTTGAAATTATTTACCACGGCCCCTACGGATATTCATATTTCATTAAATGACGTTCTGTCTCGAATAACAAAAATCTCGTGATCTCTCGTGAATAAATAAGATTGGTTTCTTACATCAATTACTAGTTCAGAACCACTTCGAACGTATTTAGGCAACCCGTAGGGGCCATGATAAATAATTTCAAATGTTTAAGAATTTTCGTATTTCACTCAATGATGTTCTGTCTCGAATAACAAAAATCTCAGACATTTCCGAGCATGTGGATAAATAAGATTGGTTTCTTACATCAATTACTAGTTTAGAACAACTTCGATCATCTCTGTGCAATACGTAGGGGCAGTTCAGAACAACTTCGATCCTCTCTGTGCAATTCGTAGTGTGTTTGTTGTAGAAAAAAATAATTTTTTAAAATTCACTCAAAACTTTCCACAAATATTAGATGTTTGCTACGTATAGTGTAAAAATATTTGTGTTTATTAAAAAGTTTCCGATATTGTTATGAAAGTTCATTATTTGAGTGTTTTTTTCAATTCTAAGTACTTATAGGACACAGTGTATGTTTTGTTATTTTGGCATAAACTTCACTCCGATGCACTACCCCCACCATGGGTCGGAGCTAATCCACTTATTCTTATACAACTACAGTTGAGAAATAAAGGTTATTTTAATTCTGGTTCTTTATTTATGTTTGTTGTTTCTTATTTTTCTCATGTTACTTATTCAAGGTCAACAGGTAACAACTGGCGGCCACTGAAAGTCATCACTGTGTAAAGGGAATAACATTGGTCCTCCGAGCGCTACCAACAACCAAACTAGCAAATAAGTAAACAAAACTCAACAAGTGAAGCAATAAAAAACACTTTTAAACATCGGCTAATTAGACCTGACCCACGTTTATCTAATTAGTCAGCTTGAACAATTAATTTGATAACGTTTGGCTTTACAACCCAAACGGAGTTGCTAAATTAACAGAACTCGAGAGCCACATCGGATCATCAAAATCGAAATTGAAATGTTGCTGTAGGAACAAGAGGAGATAGTCGAATGATGACGAATGCTGATGTTTGTGTTGATCGAATTAAATTTGTAATGCAGTCACAAATTTTCATTTAGTATCCGCAGTGAATCGACCTTGATTAGTTGCACCGTACGATATCATTTAAAAACATAATCTTAATGGCGTATGCTTGCCAAAAAATGTTTCGATTGGCCTATATCACCAAATGCCAACGTTGATAATGTTTCGTGTGGTGAACGTAATTCTGGTAAATTTACTTTTCCACCAGCGCAGAACATCCCTGGTATTTCATTCTACAATTCGGTCGTTCCACTACAACACACGCATAATTTATCCATTTTTTCAATAACCACTCAGCACTTAGATGAAGACTAATCATAATTAGAATCGTAATGGAATGGAACCATGTCTCCTGATACTCATCTCTTTTTCAAGTCCGTGATGCTCTTTCCTTCCGTGCTTAAAGTTAAATTGATTTGAAAGCGATAGTTTTGGTTTGTGACGACTATTCAAAATTTGACTTTAATTTGATTTAAAAATTAACATAAATAAAGTAATTTTTAGTTTGAGCATGTTACTAATTTCATATAATAAAAAATTACAGCCAATAAAAATCACGAGAAATTTGGGATAAACGCTAAGGAAATTGGTCATGAAACGACACGTAAGATCGATAAGTTTTTCTAACATTTTTCAAGGCATTTAAAATGATATGTCATGTACTCGTATATATTCTAAACTGTACAAACAATTTGCAACAAGCACCAACATGATGGATTTGTAATCTGAAGGCGCTTGTAACAAAATTGTTGCTTCTTCCAAGACCTTTAAAACGATGATTTTATCTAAATTGGAAAAACCTATGTTCCTGAAGCTCTATATCAGCAGTTTTGAATAATATGCCGATTCAACAAAATTTGTGTCATTCTCCATGATATTTTCAATGATATGCGATTATTACATTTAAAATAGCTACCAACGCAAAAACGGAAGATTTGTAAACTAAGGCGCTGTCAACAAAATTGTTACTTTTTCCACGATTATTCAAACTATATGCTGTATTTGATGATTACATCGAAATTTAAAAAAAAATCTCATACGCCATTCTTCAGTACTGACGAACAGAGAAACTTTTTGAAAAAGTTGTTTTGAAACGGGGCCACTTTTTGTTATGTTTATTCATCATTTATCATTAATTCCCAAAGGCCAATTACCCTTCCCTGCACGCCGGGAGCTTAATTTTAAAAATATGTAATTAAAGAGAATTATAAACAAGGATATCATACTTCTAAACTAAAATAATAAAAATAAATAATCCATCGGGCGTAAAGTTCCGATATTGACACATAGGTGAATCGAAAAATTAGGTCGTCTCATCAGACTGCAGTAACCACTGATTAGACTACAGTAAATTATTGTGTTTCGTTTTATATTAACCACTACGTAACCTCGAATTGGAGTGTATCTGATGCACACATGTCACTTCCATATGAAATTTTTTGTTATCTGAGCGACAATCAGATACCAATTTCACATCGACGAGGTGAGGTTACCAAGATGTTTTGAATCATACATGTGATTTCTATATGGAATTTTGGGTTATTCTTTGCGACAGCCAGACATTTAATTGACCATTTTTCTTTTACCATTCATCTCGTGAAGCAGGCGTCTGACTGTCTCGAAGAATAACCCCAAATTTCATACAGACTCGGATTCAACTCGCACTCAGTGAGCTTTCAAAAATTTGGACTCAGAATGAAATATAGCTAACATTCTGAATCAAATTTGAGTAAAAATAAATTCAAATCCCACAAATGAGGACCTTGGGAGATGTCTCACGTCGTTTGTATTTCTAGCACCCAATTTCGATATTATTTTACTGCCAGTTAAGTAGCTCAATCTATGAAGTATGATATTTCCAACAAAGAAGATTTAAAAAAAAAATACAAATACAGTAGGTCTATCAATTTTAGTTGTTAATTCTAGTATCTACCACATGTCACATTGCTTGTTCATTATGTACAGAATGTTGTTTTCTATTACCATATAGCAACATTTAAATGTCATTTTCTTTGTGCTAAAATCCATTTTTGATAAGAAAATCTACATAAAATTATTTTGACTAAACAGCCAATAGATTGGATGGTGATACTAACTGACTTGGTCGAGAATAGTGTGGAATAAACATATTGGTCAAATCTTTTTAACCCCAGAATATTTTTAAAGTTCCTTTACCTTAGTCGAGAAGTACATGATCTTTAAATTTTATTCATTGGGGATGGTGCTTTTTACTTTCGCCACAGTGTGGCGACTGTTGAAAAGCAAGAAAGTGACCACATTCATTTTGTTTACACTTGTTCAGCTTCAGTGGCAGCACGGTTTGAATTTCTTAACTATAAAACAATTAACTTCCATAACATTGAAAGTGTTCTTACAGCTTCCCAGAGCAACAGAACGCAAATAGCGAATTGGAATAAAAACCCGATTTGCAAAATGGGCTCAGTGTTGCATTGAGCCATGGACCTTATTTTGTTACAGCTAATTTTTGCAATAAAAATAAGTTAATTACTCATCCTTTCGGTTCAATATAATGATGATTATATTGTGTGCAACATTCCAATTACGCCCCATTCCATCTGTCTAACACGTACAAAACTTTCCTGCTAATTTTACCAACACTTTATACACACATAATCACTATGAATATGAAGAATGGTGTGTAGTTCTTAAAACAAACATAAAAACATATAACATAATTTTTATATCCATTATCGTCATTATTATCACAACTTTTATCTATCACTATTATTACTATTATTATGTTAAAATAATTATATTTTATTTTAAAAAAAAACTATCTAAAAACAAATTCCTCCATTTAGCTATTTTATTATTATTATTATTTTTCAACGTTCATGTCGAACAAGCAGAGAAAAAATATAAAATAATAATAATAATAATTTTTAAAAATTATTATTTTTTTATGTTTGATAGTAACAAAGTTATAAAATAAAAATAAAATATCATAAAAATGTGCTTCCAATTGAATTATGGTAATTTTTTGTTATATTACGACGAATATAATGAAGATGCCTGGAATTACGCTAATTTCGTATCCTATATATACTTCTACTTGTGCGCTTCTTTTCCCCGTTTTTATGAACATACATATTTTTATGTAAGATATGTTCATTCTTATAAATATTTTTTAAGAATAAAATAAAACTTATGTTTCTTTTCGTTTTAGTGCTTTAAATCGTAAAACATGAACCATTTACTGAGCACATACAAAGGATCCATAAATGAATTCGATGTAACCAGTCACCCACAAGCACCTGCTTGCGATTCTTTGTGCTTTTGTTTACTAAGCTATTTTTAGATAAGCTCACGCAAATAACTAAGCAAATTTTGTTGTGATCTAAATCGTATTTTTATCAAAAGGTATACAGCCCTTTCTATAAATTATTTAATACATAAAAACAGGTACATGAAAAAGAGGTTTAAATACACAACCAACTCTACAAAAAGCCTTAAAGCTTCAAACTCCCCGTACTTACAAAAAAATATGTTGTTCGCTCAATCTATTTACTTTTCGTGTTGTTTATCATTTTTTGATTGTATATTATGTACTCTAATACATACATATGTAATTAAAATTGTTAATGATAAAAATTTGTACTCGTATATTTGATTTACCTGGAAATAGAAAAGAAAAACAAAATGAAAATGTATTATTTTTTGCGTTTCGAATGAATAAATTAAAATTAATATTATTTTACAATTACGAATTAAGTAAAGTATTGTTTAACGCAGTTGAATTTAAGCTACAAATGAACTGAATTGAATATGAATTGAATATGAATTGAATATGAATTGAATATGGATTGAATATGAATTGAATATGAATTGAATATGAATTAAATATGAATTGCATATGAATTGAATTTGAATTGAATATGAATTGAATATGAATTAAATTTGAATCGAATGTGAATTGAATATGAATTGAATATGAATTATAAATTGAATATGAATTGAAAACCGGAGCAATTGCAATTATCAGACATGTCTTATTTGGCGGAATAAAATATCTATTGAATAAAAACGGTGGAAACTGTAATTTTTGATTTATTGGAAGCAAGAAAAATTTTCCGATTTGTAAATGAAAGTTGGCCTGTAATTACTAAAAAGGCCATAATATCACTAAGATTCTGTAGATTGCTCAAATCGAGATTAGGTTGTAAATAGAACAGATATTCCGGTTTCATATCTCTTGTAGCAGATTTTGTCTCTGATTTGCCTTGTGATATATTTATGTTAATACCAATAAGATTCCACATAATTCGCTCTTTTCAGTCTTAAATGAAAGAAGTCAAGGAGTCCAAAGACCCTGTATTTAACAGAATTTCGAACAATAAGCAAATCTTCAAAAATGCGCAAAATTTTCATATTCATCTACATTCGATTCACATGCATTTCATAATCAATTCATATTCAATTCGTATTCAATTCATATTCAATTCATATTCATTTCATATTCAATTCATATTCAATTCATATTCAATTCATATTCAATTCATATTCAATTCATATTCAATTCATATTCAATTCATATTCAATTCATATTCAATTCATATTCAATTCATATTCAATTCATATTCAATTCATATTCAATTCATATTCAATTCATATTCAATTCATATTCAATTCATATTCAATTCATATTCAATTCATATTCAATTCATATTCAATTCATATTCAATTCATATTCAATTCATATTCAATTCATATTCAATTCATATTCAATTCATATTCAATTCATATTCAATTCATATTCAATTCATATTCAATTCATATTCAATTCATATTCAATTCATATTCAATTCATATTCAATTCATATTCAATTCATATTCAATTCATATTCAATTCATATTCAATTCATATTCAATTCATATTCAATTCATATTCAATTCATATTCAATTCATATTAAATTCATATTCAATTCATATTCAATTCATATTTAAACGTAATACACGAGTAATTGGAAAGTTATGTGCTGTATGGAAACTGACATGTTTTTCGTGTTTGTATTATACTATTTTAAAATAGATTTAAAATTGTTAAGCTTTTTCAGTAAGGGCTGGGGGAAATAAATGAGCAACTTAAAATATTTAGATTCTTAATTGTGATGTGTTTGCTTAAGTATTTGTAACGGTTGTGAAAAATATGGGAAGGTTAATTTATTAGTATGGCATTATGGTATTAAATTTTCTAAATGTTTAAACACGACCTGAAATTTATGGTAATGCGTTTTAATCGTTTAATATGCCAGTGATTGGTGACAGATTATGGTTGATAAGACACGTTATGACTAAACAGGAAACAAACTTGGTCGTAGCGTTCCTAATACAAACTGTATTATTGACAAACGAATCAGAGCGGAAAAACAAAGAAATTTTAAGGAGAGGAAACTCTGTTAAAATCATTTTAAAAAGATATAAGCTGTTATAAAACGTGATAAAACCTTCTCAGGTTAAGAAACATTGGTTATTTCAAGGTTATTGGTCACTTCGATTAAGTGTCGTACACACTATATATATATGTATACATATATATATATATATATATATATATATATATATATATATATATATATATATATATATATATATATATATATATATATATATATATATATATATATTTATATATATATATACTAGCGGATCCGATAAACGTTGTCCTGCCCGAACGGTGGCTTGCCTGCTATTAGCGGGTTCAGCAAACATTTTCTCGATATTTAAACGTTTTCTCGCGCCACCTGTGGTACACAAACAAAACTTTATGAATTATTCAAGTATTCACACAATAATTCAACATTCATCAACTTTTCTGTAGGTTTTAACGGTCAATTATTCTTGAACTTATGATTTTTATTCATTTTATAAAATACTTGGGGGTGGTGGGGTGACATTTTGGGGCTATATATATGTTGTTATATGAAAAATTAAAAAAAAAATCCTAAAACCCGATAGCAGCGCCACCTACCCGGTGCGGATGTAAATTTAAACCATCTACGTACCTACTCAAATATACATAAAACATTTCATTAAAATTGGTCCAGCCGTATAGGAGAAGTTCAATTACATTCAGGGTGGTAGGGGAGGGGGGGGGGTGGTGAAATTTTCTTGTTATATATTCTGATATGCGAAAAAGCTAGAAAAAAATTCATCCAAAAACAAAAAAAAATTCCTACACTCGATCGCAGTGCCACCTACCGGCACAGAGTAACGAAGCAAGTGAAAAAGTTTAATCAGTAAATAGCGTTGATTATTTTGTATTCACAGATGCAAAGTAAATTAAATATCCTTGTATATTGTCTTGTACAACCCATTTAAATTTTCCGATCCTCTACTTTTTGTATGAACTTTTTCTTCTGTTTCGTATGAGCAATAATCGTGTAAATTATGAGTACTTCTTACATAGAAAATTTGAAGCGTAACAACCGCCAACAGAACGATGACAAAATCTGCTCCATATTTAAATATTAAAAATACATATTGACATTGACACAAAAATTAGTACATCCAGAAATTCCGATCAATTCTATTCATATAGCATTTAGAAGTACAATTAGAATACTGTGATTTTATAATCAAAGAAAAAAATGGAACAACATATCTGTCGTTGAATTCTTAAGACACCATAATGTACCTTACAAAGCACATTTTATCATGTTTTCAATATATTTACACTAGAAATACCCATCTCTGTAGAAAATATATTCAAATTTTGTATTTGTTGCCATTGCTTGCACTGATTTTTATTTTATTTATTTTCCAATTTTTCTACGAACCAACAAAGACGATAAAATAAATCTTACAAAAATGAAATTATGTTCATCTTTGTATGGAAATTATATGTACAGGAATATGTGCGCATCGTTTTTGGATGACTAAATTTGGGATGATTTTTTTTTTTTTTTTGTTTTTACCTTTCAATATAATTCTAACAATTTAATGATTTGTTTTCAGAGCGATTTTGTATAATATTTGTATATACCAATGTACTATGTAGGTACGACGTTCAATGTTATCTTAAGAAAACAATCGTGAAAATATTTGTACATTTTCCAATTCCTATACAGACCTACAACAATAAAATAAAAGAAAGTTCAAATTTGCTATTCCCTCTATATATATAAAGCAATAAAATGTAGAGAGATATTTAGATTAGATGCAAATTATATAAAGTGATGATCATCATCAGCATACAATGTATTATTTATATCGAGATATAGGAAATGTTTGGAAAATGTATTGCCTCGATTTTCATTTTATTCTAAATCGTAATAATGTTGAAAATTAATTCAGAATTGTTTTCTGTACCATTTTTACAGGGGTTTCTGGATACACTCGCATTATATAAATAAAATATAATTTTATTGTTGCGTCTCTAAATCTACATACATACATAATATATAAACAGAGGGCCCGATAGGGCACATAATGCTATAAAGAGTGGATCAATGGTTTAAGTATATTATCGTTAATAAATTTTCAATCTAAATCGAGACAAATTTATCACGGTAACAAAAAAAAAAAAATTAACAAAACGAATCGGATGCTTGATTGCATATTTCCTCATCAATTTCGTCTGAATAAACCAACTTCTGGATACTGTATTTTCCCATTCATGCTATATACCTAGCGAGCGCATAATAGAAAAACGGCAGGTGAAAATTGGTTGTGCTGTGCATAACAACAATATACGACGGTTTAGTTAATAACAAGAAAGTATATAAAGTGTTTTTTGTTAATTTTTTCCATTTAATTAAGTAGAAAATTAACAGTCGTTTGAAATAAGCGCGCAAATCTAAATAAAATAAAAAAAACATTTTAATTGTAAAAATTCTTAAAGAAAATGTTTTTTTTTTTTTTTTGTTGAGTATACTCTTCTTGTTGTAACATTTGCTCTTGGCTATGTACAAATAATAAAATATACAAAAGTTAATTTTGTATAAAATGACCTTTTTTCTTTCCTTCTTAAGCTGGTGTTATCAACAATGGGTTGCTATTAGTTCGAATTGGATGAGGTGGAACAATTTTGTTGAGAAAATTACAACCATCATATAATTGTAAGCACAGTAGCAGAGTAGTTTGCAGGTGAGGCACATTTAAACAAATTGTTAAAATTGATTATTATGGCATCACAATTGAAAAGTGATGAATGCAATTTTGAAAATGTTGGTCCTGTGAAAAACCTCTATTAGTACAATAAACAATTTTAATTTTAATCTTTTTTATGCATACAAATTAAGCTTTCCAATTTCTTATAAAACCATTTCAAAAAATTTGCAAAAATGAGAAAACTTTTGTGGAATCAATCACATCTGATCGACCAATTCTTACAAAATTGTGTGTTAAAATTGCCGCCAAAAATAAGTTTAAAAAAATTTACGTCGTGTATATTACAAATGAGTCGCCTTCATCAAGTACTGTCATACAATTATGGAAATTACCAATGCGGCCCATCAATCAGACATAATATCGAGTACCTGTTCATCGACACTGATTTTTTGATCTAGCAGATTTGGCCCAAAATTGAGTCAAATGCGGGAGTTAAATTTTAGCTTAATCTGCGAGATCAAAAATGGACTAGACTGAACCATGAACCTAATTTTTACTAATGAACCAGCTTTTATTAAGTCAGAAGAATCACCATTACCTTTCGTTATTAATGATATCACCACAAAGTACTTGAAATAAATTTTAAAACAATGTGAATAACAAGTTCTAAAATTACCACAGCCGGAAACTTTATTGTAACTCCATATTTTGAACAAATAAATTGGAATGCCGCGTCTATTTAAAGGAATTCGTTTATTCATTCTCGTGTCTATGAGCAAGCCAAACAAAAAAAACCTTAATTTATTTTCCAAAAGCAGCAAATATAAATTTTCGATGTGTAGGCAAAATTTTAAATCGTATTTTAACTGAAATACAAAAGCTATATTCATAACCTAAAGGATAAAATTAAAGAAGAGCCCAAGCACTTTTGGAGATTTTTTAAAACCAAATGCGAAATTTATGGTTATCCAGCCTGGATGAGATTTAAAGATAAAATATCGTCTGATCAACAGTTTTTACGAGTTTTTCCGAGTAAATAATACATTCATACTGACTCTCCTGCGGTATAAGTCACAAAACCAGAATAGTTTTACCCCCAAAAGACCAGTATCGACCAATTTCATGAACTTTACCAGGTATTCTATAAAACAAATTGAACCAAGAAGTTGATATAATATAAAGCGACTTTGCAAAAGCCTTCATCTCCGTCAGGCACAGCAAAAATTTGCAACACAATTTCAAGTTCGGATTGTTTAGCCAGTTCGTAGCCTGGTCCTAATCTTAGTTGAGTAATCGCATCCAATATATTGAAATGTGAGATATCACTAGGCTCTCACGCTAGCCGTTAGATTTTCAAAAAATTAATTAATGCAGTATTAGTGAAGTGCTAAAGTATTCCAAAATGTTGACGATGAAAATAAACTGCAAGAACACATTGGCAATTGAAGCGATATGGTGCGAGTTTAATTCTCTTAATTCTCTAATAGTTCATCAAAAAGTCATCCCTGTCACATAAACCTATAAGATAAATGGTGTACTTGTTCAAGTAGTACTTGAAACTAAAGACCTAGGCATTACTTTCGTTCAAAACATGAGCTTTCCTAAGCGCAGTATGGTGCCTATTCTACAAATATCTTAGCAAAGTATTGAGAAAATTCAAATTTATACGCTACGTGACCTGGAAAGACGGATGGCGGAGATCCCAGTTGTATTATTTACGGAAAATCCGTCTATGACCTAAAACATCTTAAATAAAATTTGCAACAATGCTATCTAAAACAGTTTACCAAAATTTAAGCAGAAATGACAATTTTTGACAAAAACCGTTTTTCAACCAAAATTCGGCTCTTGTACAGCCTAGATTTACTGATTGATCTGGATGAAACATCATTCCTAAGCTATTTTCACTAATTCAGAGGAGATTTTAGTCAATTTTGGCCGAAATCAGTCCACCGGAAATGAGAGCTTCCATAGGAGCTTTTTCGTTTTTCCACAGAAATTGACACCTGCAATTGAAGCTTTTTCGTTTTTCGATTGTATTTTGATTTACGAGAAAACGGATATGAACTAATTGGTTCTAAATTATTTTATCAACAATACCACTCCATGGCTAGGATGTTCTAACATCACCATTTTTCGATATTTTATCGAAATCTACGTCTCTTTCTGCTAGAATTAATTTGAATTCTGTTTCGTTTATCAATTATTTTTTCTCTATTGCTATCACAACCTACTAACTAGAATATAATTGAACAATATCTATTTCACTTATTTTCATTCTAGAATCGGAAATACATTATTTGGTGATAGAAACTCAGTAGAAACTAAGGAATCCAAGTCGGTTCTATCCGAATTCGTGTAGTTTAAAGTTTGCTCGCTTTTTTCAGGTTTAAACTTTTTCTGAAAACTATCTGATTTCCCAGATGACAAAGGTGCCGTTGCCTTTAGAGAAGGGATTGGGGAGAATGGAATTATTATTGTTGTTAAAAGATCCAAGATTTATTAAATTATTCGGTCCAGGTTTTAATGTTTTGCGCCAATCACGAGAAAACCACATCAAGGTCTTGCCTTTTTACCTCTCTCTTGACAGCGGTCAATTCACAGATACTTATAATTTTAAAAAATTAATTAAAATTAATATGAACCATTAAACTTTTTTTTTTGTTTTATGTTTTAATCTATGCAATCTGTTCTGGGGCCGAAGCACTCCCAACTCTTTCGCGGTTCGCTTTTCACGTCCTACTTTACGCATTGCTTGTCAAATCGATGGCGTACTGCTATATGTCCGATTTTAACACCATCTGCACATTGCATAATGCCAGCCTATACTGGCATGAAAGATGGGTCGGCTAATAAGTTTTGCACTCCATCAGGGGGTGGGTACATGTGTTCCATTTCACCACAGATCGTGATCTGCCGATGAAAATTTTCTTTGCATTCTGCCCCTATCGGGATTCGAACCTGGTACCTCCCGATTCAAACGTCAAATCTTTAACCATAGTGCCATTTGGTCGGTAATCCATTAAACTTTTTTAGTAAATATTAACCGAAATCTTATCAAAAAAGATTTAAAACTAGTATCCTGGCCAAAATGTTTATTTATGTATTATTGATTTTTTGTAAACATCAAGTATTTTTGAGTTTACTTATAAAATAATTCACATAAATTGAATAAAACACTGTAATTAATATTAAAATAAAAACGATTACGAGGAACAAAAAAAATATTTTACACCAAATGTACGTAGACGGACCAAACGGCATTGTGGTTAAAGCCTATGCGTTTGGATCGGGAGGTACCGGGTTCGAATCCCGATTGGGACTCCATACCAGTATTATAAGCTGGCATGGAGCTATATGCAATGTATGGTTACGAAAATCGGATATATAGCCATATACGTGCTCGATTTGTCAGACGACTGCGTCAGGTAAAAACGTGAAAGCGAACTGCAAAAGAGTTGGGAGTGCTGCGGCCCTAGAACAGATTGCAAAGATTAAATAATAAAATAAAAAAAAATGTATCTAGTAGATCCACCGCACTAAATTTCTACTACGAAAAATTGAAATAACCGACTTTTTGATAAAAACTGTCTGGTATAATAAAAAACCATTATTCGTGCTTAAATTTCAGAAAAACAACGTGGACAATCCTTGCTGGAAATTTAATATTCACTGCAAAAATTGAAAAGCTCCAACGAAAGTTACCACTTCCGGTACACAGATGTCCACCATATTTCGCATAGATATCCCAATTTTTGGAAAAAGCTTTAGTATGAAGTTTGATTCCTAATAGTTTGATTTTCTAATCCGTCAAAACGAGTCCTTTGCGGTAAAATAACAAATAAAAAAATAATTTGAACAAATTTTGTTCCATTAATCTACAATTTTTAATCGTTTTTTCGTAAGTGCTATATACTTTGCAAAATTCCAAAATAGCACTGGGATCTGCCAGTTTGTGCAAAAAGCCTAAATATGAAGTTTCATCCCATTTAATCCAATCGTCTGGGCTGTAAAGGCCGAATTTTTCATCAAAATCCCCTTCATGTCCTATTAAATTTTGGAAAAATGAACCGGAACGGTATTGTTGCAAACTCAGTTTAGAATTTTTCGTGTTTCTTGTGAATCATAAATTTCCTCAAAATATTTGTGAAAAACGGAAAGAGCTCATGTAGGCTACCACTTTCGGTACAACGATTTCAGCCAATAATCAATGGGATCTCACAATTTATGAGAAAAGCTTACATATGAAAATTCATGCCTATCAGTCAATCCGTCTCTGCTGTAAAGAAGCTACAGACATTCAGTCTGAAAGGCACCACATCGACACACAGATTTTGTTAAATATCCGATTTCGGCTAAAATTTACTGAGATTTCCCAATTTGTGGAATAAACTTAATTATGAAGCTTCATCCCAATCAATTAATCAATCTGGGCTGTACAGGGCCGAATTTTTGTTGAAAAACAGTTTTTAGTCAAAAGTCGCCAATTCGAATCTTTAAAAATGTCAAGGTCATAATTTTGTATGTTACTACACTTTATTTTACTACATCAAATTGAATTAATGAAATTAACTGTATGTTTTCATTATATATATAATAAGCGCAATATTTCAAGCAGTGCATTGCGATAGAATGAGGAACATCGCAGAGTTGTCATACGTATTTCGCACAAACACTCAAAAATATTTTTTTCTCCTACATTTTTAAAACAATGAGTGAGGAATAGAAAAGAATGTTTATCGTTAAAAATAATTCACACGGATGTTGACAAGTTTCAAACTGGGTTGCTCTTCCCATTTATTAGATTTTTTTTTTTTTGCTAGTAAAATTGATAATTTTACTCAAAACATTTTTCATTAAGCCCATTCGATTATAATCTTTGCGATATAAGAAGATTCAATTAGTCTCACTGTTATTTTGTTTTGCGAAATAAATAATTGGTAAGTAAATAATTGGTATTTGTAAATTGAATTTAAAATAATAAATTTAGGTTAATTAATAAATCAAAATATGATTAATTAATATGATGAGCCGTTTGGGATTTTTTTCCTTTCTTATCTTTGTAAATATCACACCAATTTCTAGGAAAGCTGGACAGACTAGCGAGGATAATGTAATAAAGGAGCTGAGGAACCGATATCGAAATAATGCGTCAAAAAATAAATGACGTTGAAGGACAGGAAACTGTTGATATTGAACCATCTTCTTCTAACCAAAACTTCATATCCGATGAGAGTGAAGAGGCAAAATGAAATATTATCTGACATTGAAAATTTTCCATTAGATTTGGTTGATGAATGACCTATAATTACTATTCATGCTCCACAAAACTCATATGGGAATGTAAGGAGTTTATTTTTCCAGAAGAATAAACAGTTTTCATGGTTCTTAAGTGCTTCCTAATGAAATCTAAAATCTAACCACTCCTTATACTTATTTCAGTTCTTTTCAAATGATCTCTTGAATCCCGATTTCGATCGGATATTTAAAATACGACATAATACGATACGCTTTAAAATACATTTGTGTACCATCAAGACACGGCATTATTTGAAGTAGTCCAAACCCCACAAATAGGGATTTAGTTTTTCATGTTATCCGGAATAGCGAGGTTCTGTTACAATTTTGAGTTGTACACTGGCCAGGAAAACGATGACAAAAAAACGGTTGCAAATGGAACCAAATCTGAGGGGGTAAAAGCTATTGGATTGTCCGCAAAAATGGAAAACCGTACGACAGTGTTTGTTTAATATTTTTATTCCTCTTTCGATATTGAAACCAAAACAAAATTTAAAATTGATGAAAAAAAAAATAATTTTTTGCTACGAGGGTTAAATAATTTCACCTTTTCAACATCATCATTCATCTGATAACTCGAGCGATAGCATTTCAAACAGCTAATAGTCAAAGGCCTGCACCTAATCTCATATTTCTTAGTTTCGTTTAAGCCGACTTTATAAAAAGAAGACGTGTCTACTCTGTTTTAATACTCTCTCTCTCTATCTTTATTTCTCTATCTCTCTTACTCTCACTCTCTCTCTCGCGTTCTCTCTCTCTCTCTGGCACTATCCCATCAAGGGATTTGGCCGCCTCAAATGAGGTTTCATAATCATATCCGAAAAGAGATAATGAGAGCTTAATTCTTTGATCCTAAACAAGCCATGAAATTTTTCCGTTGTTACCACCGGGAATCGAACCCGGGACCTCCGGTCGCTGACGCAAGTATGCTGATTACTTTGCCACCGGGCCTGCACTCTCTTTTAATACTCTCAAGTAGCGAGATTTGATGACATTTAGTACCACCACTGAAAAACCTCATGGAAATACGAATTAAATTTTTACACAATCAATGTATGATGATGATCAGCATTTGTTTCTGGAATTTTTCGCATTTTTCAAATTTCAGGTAGATTTTCAGAGATGGAAAACACAAACAATTAAATTTTACACAATCAATGTATGGTGATGATCGGCATTATTTTGTCTCTGGGAAATTTTCGAATTTCAGGTAGATTTTCCGAGATGGAAAAACCTAGATATAAATTTTTACACAATCAATGTATGATGATGATCAGCATTTTTTCCTGTGAAATATTCGGATTTCTCGAATTTCAGGTAAATTTTCCGAGGTGAAAACACCTTCAATTATATGTTACACCTTCAATGTATGGTGATGATCAGCAGTTGTTTCTGCGAAATTTTCGAATTTTTGAATTTCAGGTAGATTTTTCGAGATGGAAAAAACGTACAATTAAATTTTTACACAATCAATATATGATGATGATCAGAATTTGTTTCTGGGAAATTTTCGAATTTCTGGAATTTGTTTTTGGGAAGTTTTCGAATTTGTCGAATTTCAGGTAGATTTTCCGAGATGGAAAAAACCTAAAACTAAATTTTTACACAATAAATATTTATGATGACGATCAGCATTTGTGTCTGGGAAATTTACGAGTTTCTCGAGTTTCAGGTAGATTTTCCAAGATGGAAAAACCTACAATTAAATTTTTACATAATCAATGTATGATGATGATCACTGATCATTGATCAGCATTTGTTTCAGCGAAATTTTCGAATTTGTCGAATTTCAGGTAGATTTTCCGAGATGGAAAAAACCTAAAATTAATTTTTCACACAATCAATGTATGATGACGATCAACATTTGTTTCTGCAAAATTTTCGAATTTCTCGAATTTCAGGTAAATTTTCCGAGATGGAAAAACCTACAATTAGATTTTTACTCAATTAATGTATGATGATGATCAGCATTTCTTTTTGGGAAATTTTCGAATTTCAGGTAGATTTTCCGGGATTTGTAGGTTACCTTTGTGGTTAAACTTCTGATAAGTAAGCAAGCCATAAAACCGTTCTTCAACCGATCTATGCAAATGTTTTGTATAGTAGTTAGATATTTAAAATGTTTATAAAAATATCGAATAATACTTATTATTCTATAAAAAAAAACTATCGTTGTAAGCTTAAATGAGCAATCATAGTCTGTGTAAAAGACATTCTTTCATCATCGAAATGCTACTGTTCTTTGTTATGTAACTAAAACGATTTTCAGGATTAACTTCTTCCAAATAATTTTATTAAAATGTATAACTTCAACAGAAATATAAAACATCTGGTCACTCTCGTAATCCGATTTAACAGTCAAAAACAAAATAAAATATTCTGACAGAAAGCAAAACCAACAAAAAAAAAAATTAAATAAAAATCTTAACTCAACCGAAAAATACAAATCGCGGTTATTTTTTTATCATACACAAAAGAAATTCTGTACAACTTAACTATGTACATACAGATTATACAATCCACCTGGATATTGCGCAACTTTTATTTTATTTTATTAGACTTTTACTTTTCTTAATATAAATAAATCTAAAGACTTTATGTTATAAAGTTATAATTATTGGATTATAATCGTAGCAGGAAGGTATGTAGTAGAAACACATTTGGAAATTAAATTTATGATACTGGGAAAATTTTTTGGCAAAAATATATAAATTGAAGAAAATTTTCCTACCGTAACGAAATTATATCTCTGTCTCGTACATGCCACAGTACATACATATATAAAAGAAAAGTCTAGACTTGATATTTTCCATAAAAATATTAGGAAATTTCCAAAAAAAAATTGTACTTGCGACGTGGAAAATTTAAATTTAATTTAAAATTAACATAATTTGTTTTTGTTTTTAAACATATGGTGCTAAAAATTTCTAGGTTATAAGACGATAATGTCTGCGTGATTTAAATGTGTCCCTCCGGTTGAATACTCATGTATATGGTATATCGTTGATGATAACGTGCATGGTGAGAAAAAAAAAATGTATATCACGCAAATTACATTTTACCTCAATCATTAAATATTTCTTCTTGTAATTTACGTATCAAAGGCTGACTAAGAAACCGTCATGCTATACGTACGTACTCTTGTAAATATATAAAATGTTATAAATATAAAAGGCCAAATAATTATTTAAATTAGATCCGCTAAAGTTGAACAACAAAAAAATATATAAAAAAAAATTAAATAAACGAACGAACACAATCTTCTATGACTTGGTAAAAAGATTTCATTTTCCAACGTTAAGAATTCTTTTCTTATACAAGCCTCGTTGTTGTTGTTGTATAAATAGATTATTATGTGCGGTATCTTTACACACTCGGACAATTCTCTCTGATTACAAATTTTTTGTTTTGCTTTTTTTTGTATACATATTGTAACCCGTCTATATAATAGTGGAAAACCATTGTTACAGCAAAAACTAAGAAAACGTTTTTATTCTTATATAAATTTGAACAATGATATATCCTTTTGCACACACAAAAACTAAAAACAAAAAAAATGTAATCGCGAGGTATGTACGTACATACGACTCACGTAATAAAATGGCCAAGAAGAAGATATAAAATAGATAAATGTATGTAATATTATTCGCGGTCTTATAAATTTTCTTTATCATTTTTATGTGTCGTTTGTGTTTTCCGTTTGTACCTTTTATATCCATGGATACATAAAAAAATCTTATTAATAAAAATTATTTGTTGTTTTTTAAAAATTATATTTATTATTTTCCATATACCCATCATCATTGATAGCCCAATTGGACATACTTAAGATAAATCTTTATGATAAAAGAAATATTAATATGTTATGTGGTAAAGAAATGCAGATTTATCTCAAGGCTATATAATACGTAAACGAAGAAATCGTAATTTTAGTGGAGGTCAAAATTTGTTTAGTACGTCCGATCGGCTTAAATTTACGGGCCATCTTCGCAGGAAATTTGAAACTTTCAAAAAATAGTCATCGGTCTTTTTTTACAGAATGCTTGCTCCGATTTAATTTTAAACTATCCAGTTTTAAAACCCGAACAGTTAAGAGGGCCACACCATTGCAGTATTGCACCTAGAGTATCGGGCAGTACTGCTTGCTGTCATTAAATTTATGTCGACAGCTTCTTTTATGAATTTTAGAAGGCAGATATGTTCTAAAAGAGTACTAATAATAACGGGAACAGCTAAAAATCCCGAATCACAAAATCCCGACTCAAAACCCGGACTTTTGAAAATCGGGATTTTAAAAATCGGAATTTTGAAAATCGGGATTTTGAAAATCGAAATTTTGAAAGTCGGGATTATGAAAGTCGGTATATTAAAAGTCGGGATTTGGAAAGTCGGGATATTGAAAGTCGAGATTTGGGTTGGGATCGTTTTCCCGAATCTCAAAATCCCGAAATCAAAAGCCCGACTTTCAAAGTCCTGACTTTCAAAATCCCGACTTTCAAAATCCCGACCTTCAAAATCCCGACTTTCGTGCGCCCACGGACCGGTATTTTGAAATGCAATAATTGTAGAGGCTAAGTGCTTCGATAAATTTCTCGGCCACGCGGGAGATCGCTGCGCTGCCCTCCGCGTAGCCCTCCGAGGGGCTTTAGAAATGGGATGTGTATCCGAAATCAAAAAAACAAAAGCCAAAAGACATAATCTAAAAACCAAGCATCCAAAATCTAAAAGAGACAAAATCCAAACTTACAAAATCAAAAAGGACAAAATTCAAATAAAAATCCAAAAAGTTTGGATTTTTTTAGGATTTATTGTTTAAAATCTATCTCTAAAATGTTGAATATTGAAAAAAATAAAAGTACAAATATTTAAATTAATTTGGGGTTGGTATCGATACACCGAAAATCTAAATCGCGAAAAAAAAAATCCCGAAAAAAATACTGAAAAATAAAAACCCGAAAGTTCTAAATCCAGAATATTTTTATTCTAAAAAATAAAACCCCGAAAAATAAAATACTGAAAAAATAATCCTGAAAAATCTCGAAAAATACTGAAAAATAATGTAATCATCTGTTTTCAACCGCGCGGTTGAAAACAGATGATTACATTATTTTTCAGTATTTCTCGAGATGAGGTAGTGTGCATAGCTGGCAAGAGGCATATAGGCCTATGCAGCCTACTAAGTATCCTAGGGGATGAAAAAAAATTATAAAAACAAAAACCGAACAAAATATTGCAGGACAACATAAAATTTTATGGGTACTTAGGGAACGCAATAAATATTAAATTATATTAACATTAAGGAATTAATTTAATAAACTATACGCGTAAGTATGTATACACACAAATTAAGGATGTGTGCGTGTATAGATATTTATGTGTATACTGTATATAACATATCTACATATGTACATACCTAAAGATGAATTACTCAGAGCATACCTGAGTAATTCTTCTTTATGAAGCACCTAACTATAACAAAAAATTTATAAAATTTATCAGCGTTTTGTGTTTTACTTTTATAAATTTCAAGATTTTGATTTTCAGTATTATTTTTGGCGATATTTCGTGAAATTTTTATTTCAGTATTTTGAGTTATTTCTGTTTTCGGTGTTTTAAGTTTCTAGTATTTGATACGGTCCCTAATTTTTTAGCTAATATTGGGTTGGGCTCGGAGTTGGTGACATATTCCCGAAAGACAAAATCCCGCGGAACAAAATCCCGAGAGGCATATTCCCGAGGATACAAAATCCCGATGGTACAAAATCAAGAGGGTACTAATTCCCGTAGTTACATAATCCCGAGGGACAAAATCCCGAAACTACAAAATCCCGAGGGACAAAATCCCGAAAGGACAAAATCCCGCAATCCCGAGAAAATCCCGAATAAAATTGAATTCCGCGAGGAAAATCTCGCCATAATTTTCTAACAAATAAACTTTGAAATTTTCCTAGGTATTCAGGATTTTGTCCCTCGGGATTATGTTCCCGGGAGATTTTGTGCCTCGGGATTTCGATATTTTGGGATTTTGAACTATCAGGATTTTGTATCCTGGGGATTTTGTACTCTCGGGAATTTACTACTTCGGGATCTTTATAAACCTTCGGGATTATAAATATCGGGGTTTTGTTCCTCTCCCGGTGTTATTAAAAATATTTAATATTAAATTTTGATTTTTTAGCTATAAAAAAACAAAATTTAATATATAATATTTTTAAAAAAATCCCGACTTTTGTCGGGGGAAAAAATTTAAAATTCGGGATTTTGAAAATCGGGATTTTTTTATCGGGATTTTGATAATTCGGGGTTTAGTGATTCGGGCTTTTGAGCCAATCCCTTTAATATTTAATATTTTTAATAAAATCCCTACTTTTGACAGAATTTTTAAGGTTTCAGCAAAGGCGGGATTTTGAAAATCGGGGTTTTGAAAATTGGGATTTTGGAAGTCGGGATTTTGAAATTCGGAATTTCAAAAGTAATAATTTTGAAAGTCGGGATTTTGAGAGTTGCGATTTTAAAATTTGGGATTTTGAAAGTCGGGACCGTTTTTTTATCGGGATTTTGAGCCGATCCCGGGCCATTCATTTTTTAACCTATTTGGATGAAGCCCAAAATACCAAAACCACCAAGATCATCAATTAGAAATATCTTTCAGTACGAGAAGGAAAATTCTGAACTCCGTGAACAATTAAGAGAAATAAAGGAATTTACAACTAAATTGAAATACGAATTTACAAATTTTAAAGAAAGAAAATGAAGAACTCAAAAAAGCAGTTGAAGCACGTGCAACACTTGGGACGACCCCTAAACCTGCGATCGATGATGACATTAATTCATTCTATATGGATGAAGAAAAATTAGAAAGAGAAACAAAATGGGTGTTGAATCGGAATAAAAGACCAAGTATGAAGAGGAAAACTCAACACTCACCAGAAATGGCAAAAACGTAGTTCTCTGCAAAACTAGGTTAACGGGCTAAACTTGTTTCCAAGGAGACCAAACAAAATCACTTTGTTTCATTTTGACGGGTAATTCCAAATTCCTTAGAATTTTTTTTAAATTTTCAAAATTTTTTGAATTGACCCTTGAATTGTATGGGCCCTTTCAATTGAAAGATAAAATTTCTGCTACTGTTATGTAAAGCACGAGTTACGTAAATATGAATTTGTATTTGGTTCAAAGCTATCGAAAATATCTGTTAGTCCAATTTTTTTTTGTGAATTATCGAAGTTTTATTTTGGAAGTTGTTTAGAAGACTATTAGCAATTTGAAAAAGATACATCTCCATATATCCAAGTAAATCGCATAGAAACCACGTGAGGTATGTATCTGACTTTCAAAGAAGTACGTATATGTAAACTTTAAATTTTTATTGTCCTAAAATAATTGGTACATGGATGAACTTGTTAACTTCATAAGATGGGCGTGTTAATGGATAACAGTAGCAGTCCCCATACCCGTACAGTGCGTACAACGGAGAATATTGCTACTGCATCCCAAAGTGTGCGAATCAACGTTACAGTCAAGGGATAGCGCAGAATTTGAAGACATGGGCTTGCACAATCTTTAATCAGAATTTTAGTAATGTGACTTGGAACGGCGGTATATACTTTTGTCCTCTTGTGCACGGATCTAAGGCATACTTTTAATCTAATGTATTGATTTTGGTGAAAATTTGGTGAGCGATGATCTTCGAATACAAGGAATCAGTTGCGACGAGTTCATTTCGAAAAAATAGTTTAGGAACTCCTGTTATAGAGCATAAATTGATTTTAATAAATTTTTTTTTGGCGCGAATGATTTTGATAAAAACTGGTAATGATAATTATCGATGTGTGTGAAGTTAGCCCGTAAACGATCCTGCAAAAATGCGATGACAAAATTTATAAACAATTTGTATTGACAACTGATGCCAACCCGGAAAAAATTATGTCACAAGAAATTTCCTAACAAGAAAACTAATAATTTTTCTAAACAAAAAAACATGTAATGATATATAAATTTACTAATATGTAGGAAAATTAAGTATACGAGTAGGAAAACACAAAATAAACCAAAATAATGATTCAAGTGGCCAAACAATTCTATGATTTAGAGCTCCGCTATAGTCGTCTGAATTCGAAGTAGATGTCCATTACCAGAAACCGGACTATATAGGTTTTGAAGTTCAGGGAATTATCGTAGCCTATAAGGAAGGGTAATTCGTCGTAATTTGTCCTTGACCAGGTTCCGGTACAACAGGTGTTCGGGGGTGGTTGTCGAAGGGCAATTCGGATTCAGCGCCCCAAAAAATCACCACACCGATTTTCGGTTCGCTTTTTTCGATCGTGTGAGGAAAACCCTCGGAGACGACGTTCGGGCCCAGGTTCCGGTGTACCAGGTATTCGGGGGGTCGATTCGACGTTGAATTCGGAATCAGCGTCCCAACAAACGCCCCCACAATGATTTTCGGGTTGTTTTTGCCGATATTGTCAGTAAAGTTCTCGGGAATGACGTCCGTGTCCAGGTTCGGGCGCAGTTCTCTAATCTTCCAAAAGCCGTCTCAAAAAATTAATGTATTTTTGGCTGTAGCAATGCAATTTCCGGTTGGTAAAAAAAATATGAGCGATTTTACAAACAATTTTTGGAAGCGAATGCAAAAAACCGCATTCCGATCCGTCTTGCTCTCAAAAATTTCGAACTTTTGGCCTTTCTAGTGCTTCATTGCCTCGACTATATTGGTTTTGTAAAAACTAGATTTTAAAAATATCGTGTTATATTTTTGAGTTATTATATATTCTATACCAATGGATCAATTCATCACCAAAGCGGTGAACTTGTGAACCAATTTATTTGATTGAGCTAACTGTAACTTCATCCAGCGCCACAACAGTAGTTTTGTGATTCAACATATTTTGTGTAATCGAGAAATTAGCTACCAGCGCGAAAATCGTGAATTTATGAACTAACGTTTTATTGAAATTGTTGTCTGATTCAAGACCTTTTAAACGATATACTACATGAGTATATGGGAAAATTGTATAGTAATATCGTGATATTGTGCGATTTCTTACCATAGGCATTCGACCCCCTTGGGGTAAAGATCCCAAAAGCATTTTAATTCTCTGAATTAAAAACAAAAGAAGAATGTTGAAAAAGATCCGAATCGCATAGCCTTATCTTGAGATATCATAAGTAGGTTTTCGAGCAAGGTAATTTTTATCGTTGTTATCAGGATCTCAAGAACTTGGTCTTACAATAAAATTGTTGCATCGAACCAGCGACCTTAGGTATGGTAACTTTAACCACTCGACCACCTAGTGTTACAGTGTTCATAACACTACTCCCACGTTAATTCTGTTCATGCCGTATTGCTACAGTCTCTCGCATTTGATGACTTTCCGTGAACCTCGGAGCTATCCGATACATAGCATCGTTGATTTATCCGATACATAGCATCGTAACAATTTTCTATTGACCTTTTCAATAGCGATGTGGATCTTGAGATTTGTCTATCTGCTTAACCTGTTCCTGATGTTGTCTCTCCCTCGTGACTTTTGAATACTCCTCCTTCTCAAATCCAATGTCCTCATGCCCTAAACTCTCTTCCCGCAGTTTTTTTAATTTTTAATATTGGAGTGATCATTTGCCTCTGGTTTTGTTCATTTCTTTCACCCTCTGCGGTTTTCCGAATTCTCGGTCCCTGTTCCTCTCTCCAGATTTTATGCTGCATTATCCGGATATCAAGCTGCCTCGAAAAACCATCATTCCATCATTAGCAACAGTCTCAGATGTAGTTATTCTAGCTTCCCACATCTGTAGCATCTTCTTGAACCGTATGTCACCTTGATGTCACCCTGCCTCAACTCCTCTTTTATTAACGCCGTTATCTCCGTAATACCTTCGAAATCAAGGTTACATAATTTTATTATATCGGTGGCAACACTTACTCTAACTGCCTCATATTCCAAGGTCAAACTGATAAACGTGTCCACTTTAAGTCCCTTCAACTCATTTGAAAATGCATTCCCGTAAGTTTGATGCACCAATTTCGTTCTAGAAAAAGCAGGCGAAGATATGCAGGCTCACCCCGGCGACAACTATCTTGTTTTGCAGTTAAATCTTGCACAATTCTCTAACGTGAAATTGCCTATATCTTAGTTCTAGCTCAGTCATGTCCTATCATAACTCCTTTCTGTTGCAGATACAGTTTGCAAGGCATATGTAGCTTTCCGTCGGATAACTACTGTAAGTGTGTTTAGTTCTGGTTCTGTCGAAAACATTTTATTTAACTGATCATCTCCAATAGTGTGCAAAAATGTGTTTCAAAGCAGCCCACCACTAGCTTATTTTTATTTTCAAGCTTTTTTCTGATTTGTCCTCAAATTTCTTGAACTGGCTATGTACTTTGACTTCCAGGGACTTTATTTCCCCTATTGGCTCTTTAATTTGATGTTCTTGAGTATGATGAATTTGGTTCAGTTTTCGATCTGCACTTTCTTCGTTCATGCAGGTCGGCTAGATGACCACCTTGTTCAGCTCTGAGTTCTGCATGTTGAGCGATTTATTCTTAACGTAGATCAATAAATTGTTAATTTTTTCGCGAATCGATCGACAGTCGATCTACGCACTCCTGGTTTAGCATCGTCTTCCATACATCTCTGTTACCTCGATATGAGCTCGTTTTATTATCCAACCTAATCAAGTTGCAAGTTGAGATTTGGCATACGCATAAATGACAATGAGTTTTAAAGAAAAAAAATATAAAAACAGGGTTCAACTTAATAAAGGCGTGGCTAAATTTATTAAGCTCATCTCTGTTACCTGTAGTAAACCCGCTCCCAAAACAAAGGTGACGAAAATAAGCCTCCTATGAATTTATTGTAACAATGTTTGGTGTCCGATGCGTATGAACAAGATACACGACATAGAATGCATGCTCACTAAAGAAGCGAATCATAAACTGTGACGGGAAACAAATTCGAAATTGATGGTCAACATTTGAAGTTGTCTAACTTATTCAGTAACTTGACGTGAATGAAACGTTTTGAAATATCATAACCGTAATTTTCCTTAGCTTACTGCAGACTCGATAGTAGCGTCGAGTATAACTGCGGTACTAATGAGTATCAGCAAATCATGCATGACACGTATGTATATAGACATTTATCAGATTTTTTGGTTATGACATTTTTTTCCTTGACTGTACAAAAAATTAAAAAGTTGTTAAATTTTTCCAATTAGGACAGTTACAAAATGTTGACTTACATATTCGACAAACAAAATGCTAATACCACATGTAAATAATAATAATGGCAACGGCGTAGCCAGTTTCTCATTTTAAAACTTAGTTACAGAATGAGAAACATCGCTGACACGTCATACATGTTTCGCTTAAGACATTGTCATGAAAGAAGGGCCGTATATGATATGTCACACACTCGTCGTTTAACGAGAGGTTATAGTTATGAGCTTTGGAGCCTGAACACATTGAATAAATTCGAAATTCAAGGTTATGTTAAATTTTTTCAAAAAATGTGCGACATGTTGGACCTTTTGTAATATGTTAAGTTTTTCAATTCATCTCTTGAAAATGTAAATAAAATCTCTTTATATGAACCAGAGATTGAAGTTAAAATCACGATAGGTGCAGTTTTAATTAAGCGGTTTGATCTACCAACTTGTGGTACTTAAAAGTATAAAAAGTTTAAGTAAATTTGGTTTGCGGTTTTGCTTTAAAATTTTGCCGATCCCAAATTTTACCAACCAATAAATTCAACAACGAAAACCTTTCATAACAATCGAATACTGTAATCACAAATTTAGGGTTAATTCTTTAAATACATAATTTGTATTTTCTTTATATACTTAAATTATAAAAAAAAAAAAACAATAATAATTTATTATTTTGTCTATTAATAAATAATAGTATTTTTTCGTGACATTTCACTATTTTTTTAAGTTTTATTTTTATTTGGTATAGAAAACGAAACTTACAATAAATCGTATAACAAATAAATCAAAATGTTACAAAAACTAATAAAAATTGTTCAAACTTCATTTGCGGTATACGTTTATTAACATGACGTCTTGTACGCTGATTGGAATTGTCTCGAGGAATTTGTTTAACATTTTTTGTTAACAAATCTGTTGTGTTCATATATATACATATACAGACTGTATATATGTAGATCTAGTTAGATTGTCTAATTTAATTAGGTAAACTATTTTTTTTTCCGAGACATAGTCTGGTCAATGTAATGACAAATAGTTACAAGGCTGATAGATCTTTCACCAAAAACCAAAATGAAATAATAATTAAAGTATTTTTTTGTAAAACATTGATGTTGTGAATGATAACGGAAAGCAGGAACAGAGACCACGCTCGGGGCATTAAAACTTGAACTCATTTAAAAAAAAAAACAAAAAATTAAAAAATAAAAACATTAAACCTCTCGTAAGTCATTTAAAATATTTTGTTGTTGCTTTGTAACTGATAATGTTTACATAACGTAAATTAAAAGACATATCATTATTACCTGTGCACGACGTATATTTACTTAATTATTATATCGCTGGGTTTTTTTTAAAGTCAGTGTATAAATTTGCATGACAGCAAACATTGTTATTATTATTTAGTACTGATAGTAAAACAACATAAATTGCTTAAGAAAATAATAAGAAATTTGTGTACCTAAAAGCTATATATGTATGTAGGTAATGCTGTGCCGGTTTCTTATATATATTTACAAAAATCCCAATGTAAATAGTGCTGCATGCATATGCTCGTTTACGAGTTTAACATACAGAAGAAGTGGATACGGGATATAAATCCACTTTTATGTACACAAATAAAAATCTTTTGAGAAAATATCAAATACACACTTGAACTGATCTTGTTATTTAAAAATATAGTACTTAAAAGCTTTTCTTGTGCTTTTTATATGTGTTATAAGGATTATTTCCTACTTGAGCGAGATCAAAAATTTATAAATATATAGTGAGAGCTTTTTTTGTAAAAGCATTACTCAACATTCGTCACACAGTGCGATTTAGATTAGAGCTGTATCAATACGTCTGCTACCTACCTACCTACCTAAAGCGAGAGTACCGGGAAAACGATTTTTTCGCTTTTAATTTCCAACAACATAGCGCGGAGCGATGCTATCAATTTGTATAATCAACGTTTAATTACATTTTTTGTGTGTCGTTCTTTGTTTTGTGACAAGAAATACGACTAAAGCAAAAAAAAAAAAGGTTAACTTGTCAAGAAATTGATATTTGTCTTTTTTATTTTAATACACAAGAAGGAAGTTAATTTTTGGAAATATAAATTGGCTTTGCCCAGGTACCCAAAAAAAACACGGAGAAAAAAATTGTGATGAATATTTTAGTATTTGTCTTGTTTATTTGTGTGTGTTCAGTTCTGGGGGAGAAAGGTTTTAAAAATTGGCCTGGGATCTTTCAAATTTTAGATGCTCATGGTTGAGCGAAATACCTTAATTTAAATTTTAAATTTATTTGCATGAGGAACGGTCAAATTTGAATTATTAATTGTTACTCATGTTGAAACGGTACCGATATTGATTTTGAATTATTTCTAAAAGTCACTGAAATTTTATTTTTGATTTGACTTTGAAAAATGTTTGGATACACGCGGACGAAACTATGAATGGCATCGCAAATTACTTGGTCTATTTAACAAATTTAAGCTGGTATTTCAAAATACAAAACGTTCAATAACTGCGCTATAAAATACCTGATCGTAAGGCTAACGACTTACTGATTTTTAACGGATAAAATTTATTAACATAGATTGTAAAATTCTAGTTATTCAGAGTAGAAGCGCGTTGTTGCAATACGTCTTATCTACCGCCTGCAATCCAGGTTCGATTACAAAATGTGACTAGAATTCAAAAAATAAAACTTCCAATAACTACGTGGTTTGCCTTACTGGGCAAAAATAGGCATAAACAGACAATAATTTCACAGGGAATGACCGATAATTTTAGCAAGATTAGTCCGTTAAATAAAAATATCATTTTATTATATGAATTTGTCTGCCATTTTATGCAGCATTATTTCAAAATTAGTATTGAACTACGAGGGACGATCAATAAGTACCAGTGTTCGAAAAAAGATGGCGTGTCAACCATTGAACTTGGAAATAACATATCACGATTTTGAGCTGGAGACGTTGGCAAGGTAAACATTTTACAGTAGTTACAGACCAGAATGCTCTTAAGACCGCGTTTGCTAAATAGGATATCAACTCAGATGTGGTTGAGTCTTGAAGATTACGATTTTAATATTATCCATCGAAGTGGTAACCAAATGAATTATTTGGATGCCATGAGTAGAAGTCCGATGTTACGTCATCGGCCAAACGACACAATATTAAATTTCAGTCTAGTTCACAGGCTAGTTCTTATTTGGCAGCCAGTTGTATCACTAGTGTTTCGTGTTTCTTGAAAAAAATGCGAACGAACAAAAACAAAGTTTGATGTTGTCTATGGGGACCCTTCATCATCTACATATGACAACCGTCAGATATTAGTTCAATCGCCGAACTAAGGTGTGCGAAGTAGCAGAAGTCGTAGGCGTGTCGCACGGAATGGCAATTAATGGCAGGGCTCGATCCCCTTAATTTAAATAGAGGAGGATTAGACTAAAAACAGATCAAATTACAGACAAATGGGCAACTTTGTTTTTGATTTTTAGGGTTTAAGAATCTGATCTGTCAGAAATTATCAAAAAAAAAAACGACCCAACCACGATATGGCTTCGTTTGTTGGCCTAAAGTGACAGCGATTAGTTACGTGAAAAACGATATAAACTGTTCGGATTCTAAATTAAATTTGAAACAGCATCGATCCAGAACAGTTTTCCAAAATTTATGTGAATATAACGAATTTTGAAAAAAAAACTGTTTTATATACCAACTGGTTCGGTTTCCGGATCCCATGGTTCCTGGGTACCATTAATATAATTTGTTCTCTTATATACTATGCCATATACAAATATTCCTATAGCACAAATCTCATCAAACGGATCGGCAAGTCGATAAAGCTTTGTTTAGTTTCAGGAACTTGTGAATTCTCGGGATGATAAACGAAACACAAATGACAATTCGTTCCTGTACAGCCCATACGAATTGATTGATAGTAATGAAGAAACTTTATAATTAAGATTTTCCATAATTTGGAAAATCTCAGTGATTTATGGCCGAGATTGGTTCACCGGTTGTGGCCAACACTTGACTCTCTTTTACCACGATTGGATACATAAATTTCGAATACACCTCTCTTGATTTCTAAAGCGAAAAAATAACGTTGTCGTACTTTTGTAAAACTGTCTCGGATGAACTTGGATTTTTTAGGGTAAGCAACAACCATTATGACAAGTTGGGCCAACTGGTTCCGTTTCCGATACCAATGGTTCCTGGTGACCATTAATAAAAACTTGAACCTTATGTACTATACGCCATACACTAATCTCAACATATACGGATCGACTTGAAACTTTTATTGTGATTAGTGGTCATTATGACAAGTCGATAGCGCTTTGTCTGTTTTACGATACTCCTGGATCCTGGGAAGCATAAATTAAAATCTGTCATACTCACGCCATACAGATAAGAGCATATAGCGCTAACCTTAACGTACGCCTTGGGATTTTTAACTATTTTTCAACTTAAAACCGACCACTAATCAAAAAAGAAATTACAAGTGAATGGTTCCAAGTAACCATGAATTCAGGCTATCGAACCAATTGGTATTGACTTGATTCTTTCGAATCTTGATTCGATTGCTACTAGAAAGTTAGGAATATTATAAAGTTTCAAAATTTTTGCATCGATTAAGACTACATATCGCACATTTGCTGCAACAGTGACACAACTCAAAATTTACTAAATACTAATGTAAAAAATGTCTCAATTCGCAAAAGAAACTACATTTTAAGATACGTTACGGACGGCTAAGCAGCCAAATGCTCAGGGTATTGGGAAATTTGTCGTTCGAAACTTGAGGAATGGAGTAATAGAATTATAACCGGGTATGCCGATCCGATGGTGACCGGATCTCCCCGGGTGAAAAGTACCCAGTCTGCTGAAGAGACCCCCCTCCCCCCGAATGACCCATCGACCCTAAAAGGCTGACGCCCAGCCGAAACGAAGCCTCATTAGAAGTTAGGGACGTCTCCTCAACAGACCAACAACTAATCTCCCACAATTCACACTTCGACAACTTGAAACCGCCGAAGACAAACGAGGAGACCGCTGGCTTTTGCGGTCGCCCCCGAATGGATGACCCATTCCCTGGACTCAGCACTCCGACCCTGGGGATGTCCTGCCAAGGGATGGAGGGAAGTGGCAAGCCCAGCCTGTACAGAACGTGGAACCGACACAGAAAGAAATACCCCTCCCATGATACCGAACTGATACAAACTTAGTAATTCATTTTATTTGGTAGACAAAAGAAACGAAGCGGAAAAAAATTAAACCTGATGCCGCCGTAATCGCAGTATAAATTTTATTCAATAAAAACAACAGCATCAAAAAATGGCCGAGCGAGAAAAATAAACAAAAACAAAATGGAAACAAAGAAAAAAATATTATCAACGACCATGGAGTCACAGCGGAATTATAGAAAGAGACTAACATGAGTCCCCGCCCGCGTGAACGATCAATGTAATTTGGTGCTCGATTACAAATCAAAAAAAAAATTGAAAAAATTTGAAGAAAAAAAGATTTGGGATTTGGAAAACAAAATATGAATTTGAATAAAAAAAAATTGATTATATAAAAAAAAATTAAATTAAAACTAATAAAACAAATCGTACCGTAACTCCAAGTTGCGAACCGTATAACCGTTGTGGCCCACCCGCCGATAACTGTATTGGCCTCAATTAGTCGCCAAAATAAGTTACGGTTCTTTTTACCGATAACACAGGTTTGGCCTTGATGGGTCATCAAAAAAATGTTGGGCGTCCTTCGCCTTAACCGTAAAGTTTTGCCTGCTTGGGCACTAAAATGTTTGGCGCTCTCCCGCCAAAATCCGCATATTTGGCCTTGATGGGACGCCAAAATAATAATCGACGCACCGCAGATATAACTCGGACTCGTTGATATTCGCGGATCTCGTTGATCATAATGTCGCCATCCAGTGAAAGTATACGAGACCCATTATTGATTCAGCTATACCGTTGAGCGAAAAGAGAGCAACGTGTTTTAAAAGTAGCCTGGCGCACGAGTCAATCCATCCATACCGCAATACATATTCGTAATGGCTTGTTAGCTTCACTCGTAAAACAGATGAAATATAGTTAATGATGAAAGAACGTGGATCGCACAACACGTTTAAATTTTTTTTTCATTGTAATAATTGTCCTGAAGAAAATTTTTACTAAATTTATTCTTCAAAATAATTCACCAAACGTCCATATATGGATCCCACTACATCGTCAGGAAACCAGTAACACAATTGCAAAAAAAACATCAACACTTTTTCGTTCACCAATTATACCGTTTCTAATTACATACTTTAATTTTATTATTTTCAATTAATACAAACTAATATCACCTTTAATTAAACATTTCCTAGTATCAGCTGACTCGACTTTATCACAATCTTAAAAAAACTGAGCAAAAGAGACTATGAATTTTTTTTTCTTTACATTCCAAATTCCAATCAAGCCTCTCATCAAGCCTCATGCAGAAAAATATTTTTTACTATATATTCCTCTCGTTCTTGCACATGCAGTTGATGAATGGCGCAAAAAAAAAGAACGCGCAAAAACACAAAACAAGAAACACAGAAAAAAAACTATTAATCTACATTATACCCGCTCGTACACACGCACAAAGGCACACATTGGTCTCGCTCTCACAAACCCATTCAGCGTTTACGTGACACAGTATGAATGAGAAAAACGTGAACTAAGGTATAAAGACAATCTTACACTGCACAAAAATATTCTGGTTAATGTCATAATACAGATGGCACTATCATCCGTAAAAGGCATAATTCAAATGATTAGATATTGGAAACTACCCTAAGAAAATCTACAAAATATTAAAAAATTATAAAAATTAAGATTCGATTAAGGATGTCGGAATAGAAAAAAATGTATTTTACTAATCAGATTGTATTTTTATTTACTTTTGAAAATCATCATTTTTACAAACAATTTTGAGTGATATTTTCTTGCAGCAAATGAGCGATATAGTAAACATTTGTATAAATTATACTTTGTAATGTTCAGTTTTCTGTAATTTTTCGATTTCTGGGATAATTATTCACATTATGCAATTTTTGGGAAGATGCAGTTAACCATATTTACAAAAAAAAATATAACCAAATTATGGGCTGGGATGATAATGCAGTTTTGGTGTTGCCTGAAGATATTTTTGTTATTTTTTTGGGATGATATTTTGGGATAACTTTATAGGCATAACCCTTGTTGAAAATTGAATCTTAAAATGTATCTTAAGTTTTTGCCGTTTTTTGTAATTGTTAACTTTTCAACATCATTACAAAATTTGAGAAAGCTTTCATTGAATCTGCTTCTTCCAGTTCACAGATTTCTACTAAGTTTTGCAAGGATTTTTCAATTAAAGGAAAAAATTTTAATTTGAACTTTTATCCCGAATAGTCAATCCGCCGGGACTGCAGAGTTGCCGAATTTTGATGAAATAAAGTTTTTTTCTCGTTATTTTTGGTAAAATTAAAAAAAGATGGGAAAGGTTCGGAGCCGAACTCTATAAGCTGTTTTGTAGCCTATAATAACAATATTTAGTATTATTATTCCATGTATAAGAAAGGAAGGTTCTATGCAGTGTGATTTGCGTATTTCAAACTTCAAACTTGTATTTTTCTATTAATTGGAAAGTTTAGAATTTACAGAAAACGACAAAGAATTGAAAGATTCAAATAAATTTAAAGATGAATTTTTCGGCAACGGTTTACCTTGTTCATTTTCCGAAATTTAAGCAGTAGTGGTGATTTTTGATTATATCAGTAAGTTTTACTAAAAGTCCGGTAAGTTTAATTTTTCGCTTTAGAGATCAAGCTTTAGAGATCATTAGGTTTCATGCCTGCCACTTTTCATTGATTCGCAACGTTAAGGATTTTCATTATTTGTCCTGTAATTAAATCATATCCTGGAGGTTTCTAATTCTTGTAATGTTATAGGAGATATAGTGTTATCCACTGCATTTACTGGTGGTACATTTTCATATGCTGTTTGTCTAAGAACGTGTTCTCGAGGTGAGTTGCAAACAAAGAAGCTTTTTGCTTTGCACTTATAGCCCATATTCCATCTTCATTTTTAACTGGTGGTATCTGAAGTTTAGGTCGTTTTAAACCTTTTCCCGCTTTCCAAGGGGAGAATTCAGTATCTTTTTCCCCAGTAAGGCCACATAGGTATTTATTGATGGATTTGTTCTTGATTTCTTCAGTTAACAACTTTAGTTTATTGAACAAACAACTTTCTTGCTTTTCGATTTACTGCAACCAGTTCCCTAACTTACACTGGATAAATAATATGTCGGCGTATTTCCCTTGAACTTGAGGGGGTACTACTCCACGTCGCTTCTTGTATGCTGCTGTTGAGTTGTTATAGTTCTTCTTGTAGCCGATTCAGATTTTTAACTAACACCTAGTTAGTATAATCAGTTGGTTCTCTACAGGTACATCAAAAATATATGTGAACGATTATTTCAAATAACACAGAGTACCGTTATTTTAGAGAGAGAGAGAGAGATAGAGTATATGAGAGAAACAAGGATCAAAAGAATAAAATATTTCAAATGCAGTTTTATTTTAAATGTCAGTTTCAATCATGGTATTGACGAAAGAACAGAGCTACTCTATCACATTTTTTTAGAGAAAAACGTTAGTTTTTCTGGTAATTTTCAAAGAGTTTAAAAAGCGGGGTCCAACATTTCAGAAGGTACATTAACCGACTATCAAAAAATTAAAATTCTGTTAATATAACGTAATAAACATTTTACAACAAAGATTTGAGTCATACAATTTACTCTAAAAAAAATTGGAAGACTTGCAAAGAAGCCGAAGCGTCACAATATGTCTGCGCAAACAATCAGCAAAACACACTAGTGGTAAGCTCGGTTTTATTTAACAAATGCCCATGGCCAAAGAAGTGTACAATATTTGAGTTGCGGCCAAACGAAAGCGAGATTAGTTCCCTTCACCTTCAAAAAACGTCTCATCCGAAAGTCTTCGTGGTATTCTTACTAATATCCAATTTTGACACAACAGTACCCATTTTGTTGCACCTGGCGCTAAGATAAATCCAGATTATTACATGAGCAATTGTTTAAAACCAATGGTAACTGGATCTTCCACCAAGACTCAGGTCGACCATACACGGCAAAGCAAACTTTTGCATTTCTTCGACAAAATAACGTATCATTTATTCATCCTAATGTATGGACCCTCTTATCATGGTACTTGGCATCCATTGGCGAGTTTTTTCAAACTTGAACATAAGGCTGGTGCTGGCCACTTGGTCAGAATCATAATTTTACGTATCATCTCAATGTTTCGAAAAATTGTTTTGTTAATCGCTATTTTCTGCCCGCAGGGAACGTATTTTTGAAATCGGTGGAAATTTCCTCAATCGGAATACAATTTCCTTTGAAATTCTCTACATTATTCGAATTTTTCACCAACTACTTTAATTATTTTCCTAAATTTCTTTTTTGTTTTATATTAAGACACATAACTTTTTCCCTCTACTACGGGAAAAATTCCGACTGGGTAAATCGATTCGAAATTATTCGTTTAGTAGGAAAATAAATATTAGCAAACTGCAAACAAATTTGAAAAAATGATTAAAGTAGCCGACGGAAAATTCGAATAATGCCTGAATTTCACAGTGAAACAATTTTTTCAGTAAAATTAACACGAGATAAAAATATAAATCCTTTACTTATTAGAGAGAAACAATAAAAATTTCAGTAAAATTTACTGGCAGTAACCGATGAAACTCAATACTTTTTATGACACCATTTGTTTGTTTTTATCACTCTAACGTAATTTTAATATGTATACTCTCTTCTTTTCGGTTTCCCAGTATTTTTACTGAAAAAAATTGTTTCACTGTGGAATCTACACATAATATAGAGAATTTAAAGCAAATTGTATTCCGATTGGGGAAATTTCCCCATAAATTCAAGAATACGGCCCCAGGAAAGTTTTGGAAGTTATATAAATTTATATGGGCATACAAAACTCAAGCGCCCCACGTGTCTACGCGTATGTGTAATTATTTTCATTTATATTGGATGATTGAGTGAAACGGACAGGAAACACGAGAAGCAAAATTTAAAATTCGGGTAAGCATTAAAACTCAATATAAGCTAGTAAAATCCCCCACATTTGCTAGGGAGTATATTTTTTGGCAAAATTCTGAACCTATGTCCGCACATAAAATTATTGCCGCAAACGTGCTGCAGAAAACCTCCACTTTACAATTTTGTTTATCGTCGAAGAGGTAAGAGACGGAACAATGGATGCTTAATTGTCTCTCTAAATTGCTGAAAAATACTGTTTGCAAGTAAAACCCTTTCAGAGTAGTTTATTTCTCTGGCGAGGGTAAAAATATCATTCCAGAATATAATTTAAAAAATTCCCTAAAGATCTCTCAATATATGTAAACATAAATAAAAGAAAATCAAATTTCCATTATACCCAATTTTCAAATAATTGTATTAGGTTTTTCGAAAAGATGTACATAATTTTAGTTTCTAGAATTTTAACAAGAAAACACATAAAAATTCTAAAATACAAAAATGTCTTTTGCAATGTTTGTGACTTTCTTGTTGTTGTCGTTGTGTCTTGCTATACAAAAAAAAAGAAGTTCTGCACGATTACGCCTCCGCAATTTATTTATTCGTATTTTATTTTTTGTTTATAGTTTTTAATCCAGAAAATAGAAGAAAATTGTTTTTATATTTAAATTTTTCCAATTTTAATGTTTTATGTACCCAAGTTTTTCAAATCTGTCTGCCTGCATTAAACATACACGTCCGTTGTACGTCGAGTACGATATCGTACGACATGTGATACATGAAAAACCATAAACTATAAAAAAATACTTGTATTGATGATAATCATTTAAAATTGATCATGATCATGATCATGTTATTTGATGAATCAAGTCAAGGTTGAATGATTTATTCATGATACATTATATTTGTGTGTGTATACACTTTTTAATGTACAGTAAAGTCTTGTTGGTGTACTGCTTTAAAAAAATAATAATAATAAAGCAATTATTCATCGATCGAGACAGTATTTACTGACACATGCACGTAAGGAATATAAATAAAAAGGAAAATTGTTTCTTTTGTGTGCTACATATCCCCATCCAGTATGTGTATACATACGTAAAGTGTACACCTTTTACTTAAATACAGAAGTTAACAATCAAGTGCAGCCATAAAAATGCTATATGTACAACGTATACCTCATATATGAAATGAAATTTGAGAAAATGATTTGCCTTAAGTGTTGTTGTTGTCAGTGATAAGGATTCTATTTCAATTTTTTGTATTTTATTGGAATATTTACATGTTTAGTTGAAAAAGGTGTTGGGTAATTTTTTTTATTAAATTTCGATTGTGGTCCAATATTATGACGTAATGCCAACAAAGTGGAAATGTTATGCCAATTATGAAATTGGTTCATGTTTAAAATTCTAATAATAAAGTGTTTTCTACTATGGTGCCGGACAAGTGGTGCAGTGGTTAAAGCTTTGGCACTTGGACCGGGAGGTACTGGGTTCGAATCCCATCAGAGGCTAGATGCAAATCGGATTTTCGTCATCGAATTTTCATCAATTACATTCGGTGATGTTAATAAACACAACTAAGACCCTCTGATGGAGTGCAGAATTCAATGCCGACCCACCGTCCATGTAAATGTACAGGTTGACATGGAGCTTGCAATGTGCAGGTGGTATACTGTAGTTGTGTGAATAGGTGAATAGGTGAATGGGTTAATGATGTGGCGTGAATGCGTGGTATCACAATGGGTCAAAAATGGCCTAAGTGTCAACCACTGAAACTACTACTATAATTGGCGTTAATACGAAGCATTTTAATTTGGTTTGGTTCAACTGGACTGGTAATTCGGCACGCCAAACCGTAAAGATGGCTTTAATTGTGATCAAAACGCTCGAAAATATTGGAGTAGTGTGGTCATTTCAAAGATATAGTTATTTACGTTGGAAATTGAAACATGTCACATTTGGCGATCGTTTCACCAAAAACACATGGCACAGACAGTTCACAAATATTTCTACGTCTAGTAAAGTCTGGCAGACTTCTCTTAAATACATAAACGTAAAAACCCGTTCAAGACACCAAATTTCTACAACTTGAAGAGCGCGTTACTATAAATCAGATAGTATATTAACATGTTTACCCTAACACAAAACAACAAAACAGGGCCTTGAGAGTAACCTTCAGTAACTTTAAAAAATACAGGAACATAATTAAGGTCAGCCACAGCAATGCGAATTTTAAGCATGGATCGAATCCGTGTAACGATGGTCTGGTCAATGCCAAAATTTGTGCAGACCTCATATGAGATGGCAGAGAAAGACATACTATCAAAGGCACCCGCAACATCTAATGCCCACAAGAAACTTCCTAATACTAAACGATCTTTTAATCTTTAGAACATATTCATTCGCAGCAGTTTCCAACGATTTTTCAACTCTTTGATACGATTTTTGAACTCTCTCCCTCAGATAAGTGACCGTCTCTGACATAATTGTCAATAATTCTTTCAAAAGCCTTAATGAAAATTGAAGAAAGATTAATACTGTCGACAAAATCCGACTTATCACCTTTCGGGACGAAAACAAACCACTCTACTCTTGCTGTCAGATTTTGGAACAGTTCCAGAAGCAATGCATGGTTGGCAGAGTAGAAGGAAGTGATCACGAATTAATTATATCCGAACCTAATTTATAAAGTGGGAAGGAAAATAACAAACCTACAGGCCAAGTCCCAATCGGGCGAATTAACAATACTCTTAGATTTCTCGGCAGGAACAAAATCTGGATTGAGCAAAATAATCAGAAAGTTTCAGGAAGGACGGACTGCATCAGGAAGTCGTAGTACATCAAGTCTGCAGAAATAATTTTTACCAAAGAGCTTTAAACCTGGTGATTTTAGAAAGACTAATAATGTTTTTGCAGAAACTAATAGATGAAGTCCTACGAGCGGATCTCGGATTTTGTTATGTTATTTTTGAGGTCTGCTAAAAAGTTATTTTAATCAACCTGAAGATTAGATCTTTTGGCTCTATTTTTTCTCTCTAGCAATTTTCCTAAGTTGTTTAAAACCATAACACGAAAAACCTTGCTCTGAGTTGTTTGCTTGGCAATTGGAGGATAAGACTTTCGAAAGCTGAGATTGCTTAGGTCAAAGACGAAGCAAACAATTCAATGTCATCAATCGAACGTATCTCACCCAGAATAACTCCCATAGTTATAGAAAGCTTCATGATTAAGCTTCCGACGTTTAGTGATGGATATCCGGATTGGAACGCATTCATTGGTAATTTGACGCCATTATATGCGCGATAATCTGTCCCTAAGTGAATGTACTAAGTTTCAATACCTTAAATAGTCATTTGACGGAATTGCCGATAGTGCTGTAGCAGCCGAAGAAGTATCGGCCCTAACTTTATTTGCGAGCGCACGTAAACATGCACTGTTTTTCAATAAAAATAAAAATAAAAGGGAATAATTCCACCCCTTCGGCACACCTGGCAACAATCGAGGATTTGTATAGCTTAATTCTATTGCTACAGCTCATCACTTACATAATGAAGCGGCTCCTGAGTAAGATAGGCCCCACATAATTAAATCCAATCGTCAAACTACAACTTTGCAGTAACCGTCCGGCCTCAATATCGCTTACCATTGCCCGACCATCGAAATTTTATTATGTCAAACTAATGAATGCACGATAGGGAGATGTAATAAATTTATACAAATGCCAATTGATCATTGCCAAAATTTCGCAACAAATTATGCTGTACAATTGTTTACGTACTGAGCACGCAGTGGCTACACAGTGCCCCTTCGCTGCCGACACCGCAACACATCACACCACTTGCTAGAACTAGTACATCGCTCACAAGTAGGCTCGTTTATTTATATGGCTACCGCATTGGTTATGGTTATTAACCAAGATGAACAACCTAATGAGGGGGAGAGCACTGTTAGATTCCTGTTCGCAAATACATTTTATGACTTAATCATTTTCCGCTATGGTAAAACTATCACGACGAAAAATGTAAACCACATTCAGGGAATATGAGCTAATCTCATTTCATCGCTTTTCACTTCAACAAATCTTAGTATGTAAACATGACTAATTTTACCACTGTATTAGGCTGGCCGAAACTAGGCAAGGACGATCGATAATTCAGTGATTTTGAGCGAACAAATTGAGAGGTTTTAGATAATTGAGAATCGTCCACATTCCTGTAAGCCGTGGTCAACCAAAAGATCCGAATGTGAAGAACACTTCGCTTAATTCATTTCAGTTCAGAGACCAGGAAGGGCGATTTATTGCCAAAATACCTACATAATTATACATAATTATCTACACTGTAAAATACATTTTTTAACAAAAATTTACACTTGTAAGGTGTGTTAAATTTACATCGCCGATCGATGTGTAACAGTCATTATTGCATTTTCAATATAATTCGCTAGGTCAAATGATGTTTGCTTCATTTAAACTCATGAAGTCAGAAACATTATTTTCGTAGTTTGATAACTACATAATCTGATGAGGAGAGGATATAGATTCTTGTAATTAAAAAGATTCAAAATGTTTACCTCATTGGTTTTTAAAAGGTGAGCGCTCATCTCGATGTGATAACAAATACTTTGTTATCACGCAAAAGAACCACGTTTATAGTGTGTGTCTTATTTTGCTATAAATAAAATTAACATATTCCTAAGAATTGAAAAATATTATACATACTAAGCAAAATGTAAATTGTACACTATAGTGAAGTTTCTGACAAACTAAAAATGACAAAAAACTTTACAACAGCCCAAAGAGTGTAAATCTACACTTTCAAGAAAAACGCGTTATGTAAAACTAAATAAAGTTGTTAAAAAAATAAGTTCACAATATAAAGCTAATTTAGCCACAACCATGTGCAATAACCACTCGTTATGTTTTCTAGAAGCCAACATAATGATGCGGAGTCAAAATTTATTTAATTTTAAAATTTTGCTATAGAAGAAAGTGTAGTGTTTCGATCGTCAATGACAACGTATCGTAGAGATGACTAAGTAAATTGAAGTATGCTATCGCGTAGTACTGACCCTATTGCATCTTTTGTAAAAGCCAAGATAATCATGATTGCCGTCGAAGCATAAATTTTAAATGTATTAAACCATGTTAACCAAGGATATTAAACTAAGTGAATTCATAATCCAACCACGTGAATTATGTTGGCTTCCACAAGCTATAGCATACTTCGGTTTACTTAGACATCTCTACGATGCCTTGTCAATGGCCTTCGAATGGTTGAATTTTCGAATTTTTATGATTCAAAACAATTAGGTACTTACATACATATGTATATTATATTTTGTTATTTTTGATTTTAATGACGTAAAATAAATTTAAATAAATATATTTTCCCTTATTTTTTAAATTATCTTGTTGTTCTTAATTACAAATTATGTTTAAAAATTGAACAATCCCTAACATTTTCTTTTACACTTTTTGGCTGTTATAAGGTTTTTGTCAATTTGCCAGAAACTTCTCACTGCAAATATTACTTAAATTAAAGTTAATTCAACATGTATGTACACATAAATGTACTTATATTTTTTGTAGACTTTACCCTATTATATTTTTCAGTGTGTGTTTTATTTACTTTAAAAGGTTGTTGGTTTTACTTAATCGTTAGGTTAATTTCACCAAAATGCTATTCATATTTCACTTTGTATTGTAGTAAAATCTACAAATATATTTGTTGAATTTATTTGCTCAATAGTATACTAAAAATATTTTTTTCAATTATTTTAAGTATGTTAAGTTTACTATTTCAAAGTGATACTATTTACAAAGCAATAAGGAAGTTGAGTTAAGTAAGTTGAGTTTATAACAATTTATTATTAGTTTATCCCAAATTATCTTACTTTTTTGATTAATATGACCAATTATCGGAAATATAGATTTCCTATTTAGAGTTTTAGTCTGATGCAGCTTAATTTTAGTTCAAATTGTTTATCTTTTTTATATTTTTATTGTTAAATTTTTAATTGTAACGTTTCACAACTTTTTATCATAATTTTTGTTTGTCAAAGAGTAAATCAATACTGCCGTTAATACTGCCGACAAAAATCGTATTGAAAATAAATAATAAGCCTGCGTACTTAAAAAAAAAATATATTTTTCTGCGTGTAAATCTAACATTAAATTAAAATATCAAAATCAGAAAATGCGATCCCAAGCCTTAGTTGTGGCAGTCGAGTAATAATTTTCAGACACAGCGAATTAGTGATCGCCCTGGGCCCTATAATAAATAAATTTTGAATGCAGAGAACTAAAACTGGTCCAGCGTGCATAAGCACTCAAACGTAATTTAAAGTCCTAGGATTAGTAATAATAATTGCTGGAATTGCGATATGATCTGTAAAGTGATGTAACGAAAATGTTTAATCAACAGGGCTTCATCAGCAAACACATCTAAATAAATGACTATACTGTTAGGTGAAGACTTTAGGGAACCAAAAAATGCAATTCAAAAAATCATTAGAACTGCGAAAATCGTCAGCTTACGATTGGCACAGTTTCACTGCCCTTTTTGAAAAAAATTTCATACGGTATCAGGGGCACCAAAATATTTTGGTGCACGTTAAACGAAATTAAAAACCAGAAAACCCGGTTTTGGATTTCTGAGTTTTTTTTGGATGTAGGCAAAAAGACAAAGGCAAAAATTATCGTCTGAATAGACGGATTTTTGCCGGAACAACAAGGAGCACCATCATCACTCAAGAGCAACCAACACAAACAATAAAAAAACAATTTTGGTTAAATAAAAGGTTTTATTTAAATTTAAAAATTAAAAGCTAAAATTTAATAACCTGCTGCTTTTATTAACTTAATAAAGTGTTCCGCATCATACGTTATATCTGGTGACCCACGATGATAGTTTTTATCGTACAGGTGTGTGATAGTGAAAGTGAAATAAAGTCCATTTTATTTTAAACAAAATGCAAAATGTTTTATTTTTTTAATTTAATTAAATATAATCAATAAGTTTTGGGATATTGTGGACTGGAGCCCCCACCAGTGGTAAACGTACTATGCTCCCAAATTATCTACATTCCTTGGTCGTTTTTTAGAAAACAAGTGTCCATTACGACACCAATTCTAAAAATTCGTTCATTTCGTTCTAGTCAAAAATCACGTGTTTGCAAATTTTTTTTGCAAAAAATAACGCAACTCGTCAACAGAATGTGCAAGCCACGTCAAGTCATTTGAGGCGGCTATACTACAATAGCATTCTGAGAGAACATTCCATCTCCGAGGAGCGTAGAGTAGAGACGATTTTAAGCAAAATCGATATTTGTGATTAAAAACTTTCGGACATTCTGCACCGAATCAAATCGTTGGCCGGCAAAATGTTCACGGTTAACGTCATCACAAGACTATGGATCGGACAACTCTCTTATTTCATACAAGCGGCGTTGATCCCCAACAAGGCAAACCAGAAAAGGATCTCGTTAAAATAGCCGATAGGCTCCACGACATCATTGACACGTGGACACAGAGCTTGAGAATAATCAATCGCGACACGCGTTCACCAAGTTCAGAGATGCACGCGACCATGCTAAAACAAATTAGCGACCGGTTAATAAAACTAGAGAACCTTCGTGTCCACAATCGCCATGGGAACAAACTGCTTCATCTTCAAAACATCCGCCATCACAATCAAACCAGGTAAGTTCATTTCAGCAAAACAATCAGGAATCACCAAGATACCAATTTCCACATAAATGGTGCTGGTATTACGCAAAAATTGGTAACACAGCATCCGCAAATCGGTACCCTAAACCAACAAGTCTTAAGATTGTAACGGCAGATTTAAGACAACCGCAGCACAGTCGTCAATTTCTACGTGATTCGGTGAATCAAATAACATTTTTGATTGATACCGGCGCTGATCTAAGAGTAATCCCGTACCGCAATTACTACTGCTATGGAACAAATCAAAATCCCGATTTAGTTCTGCGGCAGCAGTAGCAGCAAATAGTATCACAATAAACGCTTTCATTCTCGCTAATGTCAACCGCCCATCATCGTCGCGGATTTCCTATAGAAATTCGGTCTATTAGGGGATTTGAAAAATTACGAATTGGTTGATCCATCCACGAAGCTCCTGATCAACGCAACATCAGCACGCGTTGATACACCATCACCATTGCAATCATACGTAATTCAATTTGCCTTGAAGTTTTCTTGTAAAGGTTTCTGAAATATTTGTGGAGTCGGTGAATGTGCAGAAAGTAATATCAATAAGTGAAACAGTACTGTCTTCCTCAAAAATTTAGTACTTTTAGTGTCTTGCCATTACCATCCTTGCTCAACAGCACTAATAAGAGTTAAGGTATACAGCTTTTGACAAGCTCTGGCCATGATAAGGAAAAGAAATGCAACAATTACGAGACCAACGAAATAGCTACTAAAACCTACTTTACAATCACCAGTTGAGTTTGACGAAGTGGATGATACTGGTAGCATATGCATCTTAAAATGTTAGCATATAGGTACCTTATTAAGTATTTAGATAAGTTGTAATAATTAGTTTGTTGAACAAGCTTATCGCGGACCCTACAAATGTTGAAAGAATATTGACTCACACGCACAGTATGCCCCACACTGATCCACACAACTATTGAACAAAAAGTCATAAAATATTTAATTGGATGCAATTTAATTTCATTTAAATTAATTAAATAATTTATTGGATTTTATATTTGTGTTCATTTTAAAGTATTCTGCTTCCATATTTCATTACCACTGTGCGCGCGATCGCTATCATATAACATATATCATTTCGCGTTCTAATGCAACAATGTACAGACAAAATGTAGCAAACACAAAAACTAAAAAAAAAGTTCAAAAGATCACGACTTTTAGTTTAGTTTATTTATATATGTATGTAGTTTGTACTATACTATCTCTATACTATAAACTATTATATTCGTATGAATCGGATAATCTCATAAATCCGTACATTTTATTTGTATTTAATTTCCATAGTAACAACAATAAAAACTATTCTGGAAAAAATCATAAAAACCAAAAAATAGTTATGAGAAACTAACATCATAATATTTACAGTATGCGCTCATATATCCCATAATAATCCGAGAGATTAAACATATAGTTTTAATTGATAGTTTGGCTATCATATATAGACGGATGTATTTATCTAATCAAAATCCATACGGGAAGGATTTACACATGGATGTCCAGAATTCGCATAATAAAAATATTCACAATAAAATAGTTTTGTCCGCAAATAAAGTGACATATCTCTAGTTTTTATCGTTGTTTGCTCCTAGAATTTTCGTATACAATTCTAACAAAACATTGACGGAATAACAATAAAAAACGTCATCTACATATCGTCGTACGAGTAAAATACACCGGGAATGAAATAAAAACGAAAATAGTTTTTCGGTTCAAATATAGTTTTTCTTTTTTTCACTTCGTTGATTGCATTCTAAATAGACTTCTGTGTTTATGACAGACATTCCTCAAATATGTACATGAATCTATACTGAATATAAAATAAAACACAAAGCGGTTACGAATTTTTGTGTGCGTCTGTTCAATCTGTTAATGAATAGAATAGAGTATAGTTTATAGTTAGTTTAGTTTTGATTTGTCGATTAGAGACTCTCTGATAGAAATACTTACGTAGTTAAAATGTTTTTCGTGCAGGAGCGTAGAATTTTCAGAAAATTAAAATCTTCAGACTATTGATACGCGCATTTTTCCTTAACACTTTTACGACCACATGACACATATGTGCATTGTGCGGTTTATACAACGAAATTTTGTTCTAAAATACTTTCGAGTCGTGTATGCCTCATACTACTAATAACGTCACAAACCTCATCAAAGTCGGTAAAGTCCGTAAAGCCGTTGGTCCCTAATATTCCAAATTTCAATTTGCACTAATATCGTAAAAAATACTCTGTGGGGTGAAGGGTAAACCATTTCGAGAATATATGATTCTCATTTCATAAATTCCGAAGCAATGAAAAAGTTGTTTCTAATTTTTATCCGGACATTCATCGATTTCGGGCTTTTACCGTAACATCTATAAAGTTTACAATGAAATCAATAATCAAAGTCAAAATTTATCGTAAATTATTTCTAAGAGGCTGCAACGCTTCGGTTAGGGGTATTCACTTCACACTAGACCTAATCCAACTGAAAAATTAAGGGACACTGGGTATAATATTGAAAAGTTGTAGAGGTAATAAAAGATGTACCCTTAACCTAAGGTACTTCTTGCATAAGTGTTTTCACTTTGCCCTAGACCCGATCTGAGGGAAACATTGGGTTTAATAATCAAAACTTGAATAGATGAAAATCAATGTAAAAATCCTTTGAGCTAAGGTACTTCTAAGATGTTACAACTCTTACAAAAGGTGCTTTTACTTTGTACTAGACCCAATAGAACCAAAAAACATGAGTTTTTCGTAAAAAAACAGGTTAACACGGGGTTTAATATTTCAAAAGTTGAACAGGTGAAAGCGATGTAAAAACTCATTGTCTCATCATGATACTTCAAAAAGATTACAACTCTTGGAATAGGTGTTTCACTTTATAATGGACCGAAAAACAAATATTTCTTAAAAAATAGGGGAACACTGGGTTTAATATTCGAAAGTTGGATAGTATATTACATGTCACAACGATTTGCATGATATGGCAGATTCTACGGAACAGCCCGATTTCAGGCTGATGAAAATCCATCTGATATAATTCCATTTATAAAGCTCTACTCAGTCTGCTGCAAAAATTATAGAACCAAGATACCGTCAAGCCAAACGTTTTATTTTTTGAAAATTTTTTATTTTTGTTTAGAACAGATGATCTGAAGTGCTGACAAGCTAAACTGGTTTAGCGTCAAACCGAAAATCCTCTTTCACCTGGAGGCGGAGGAACCGACAAAGTAATTGTCCAACTCCGCACCACCATGCAAAATCTTATCCCGATTACGTTTTAATGTACGAGTAGATCTCCACCGCACATATTTACAACCACCCTACGAAGGACCGTATAGAGTTACAAGTGATTCAAATTCAAACAAATTAAACGTAATTACAGAACCTTTTTTATCTTAATAGCGACAGTGCCTTTGTTCGACGGAATGTCAAATGGCGTATTTTCCTTTCACGAATACAACAACAATTCCATTTGGATAAGCAAAATTATTTAAATTAATTGCTTGGCAATGGATTTGTAATCGTGCCAAGAAAATACGCCTAAAGTAAATATGTAATTGATAAATAATTCTTGTATGTTCTTCGGTCGAGCTCGTTTAAATAAAATAATTCGGTGGTGAAAATTAAAGGAAATAAAGTTTGTGAATAAAAATAATAATTGTGGAAATAAACGTTAAATATCGCGTTTTTCATTGTATAAAAAATCTACCAGCTACGCGATAAAGGTCCCAAAAAATCTGTACTAGTTTCGAATAAAATTTTCATTCTACTTGTATTCTCTAGTGGAGATGGGGGATTCCTATATCGAATTTATATCTTCTGGTTAGATTCTCTATACTGCAAGTAACTCGTCAGTGGCATCCATAAAATTGAAAATACAAATCCACCTTGAAAATGAATTTTATATATTGCAATTTTTATGGGATTCATGAACGATATAATTATCCGCCTTTTTTGAAACAATTAAGTATAATGAAATTTGGTGTATGAGGTTTACTTAATTAGAATTCTTAGAAGTATATATTTTAGATTAATTTATTTTGTCTAATCATCTCGCACATTTTTTAATAAATGATGCTGAAATTTATATCATATACTGTTCTATGTCATTCTTTTATGTATTTCAAAGGACGTTTTCCATTCTAGCATTTATTTTGGATTAAATTCTGGAATTTGGGTTAGCAAAAGAAAGTTCTAAAACTGATGGTGCTGGACGAAACTCGAACATTTTCACGGTTATAATGAAAGTTGGTAATAATACTGAATTATGATTCAAATATGTATTGAACCAAGATTTTTTAGCAATTTTGGACTCAAAATCTGTACAAAAACTATACAATAAAATGACAATAAAAATCTTTACGGTACCAATTTCATTATTATTGATTAGAAACGGCAAAATTTTATCGATAGCAAAGCCAAATTTCAAAATTTCCTTCAAAGTTCTAAGATGTAGAATAAAATAAAACCGTACGATCTACATTTTAAAAACATTGGTTAAGAGATTGCCGAGTTTTGTTACTTGTTAGAATCCCATTCAAATCTTACAAGCCAAACTTCAATATAATTGTTTAAGAAATAGCAAAGTTCCATCCAGCATAGACAAATTAAGTTTAGAAACCCTGTCGAGCTTTATTTTTTAGTAAACGGCCCTCGGTGCCAATGGGTAACTGTTCGACAACAAACATTGAACATAATGCTACCATAGGCTGGTAAACGGCATACCTAATGTATAAAGTAGAGAGTATTTCAGAAGATTGGAAAGAAAGAGAGGGTTTGTGATCCAACGAAATTTCCTCATGAGACATTTGGGTATCGTGGGCGGCGTTATCTCAACTTAAAAAACATTACTTTCACAGGCTGCCTTATGATCAACAGTAATACGTTACGAATCTCGCCCTAAAACTTGATTGGGATTCATCAGAATTGAATTCCCGGGAATCGGACAGTAAGTATACACCCTGGATATTTTGAAACACCTACAATTCACTCGAATGTAAGTGCACTAAGAGAACAAATGTTAGACGAATTTTCTAGGGATACGTGGGCAACAATTTTCGAGCACAGTCGAAATTGTATTAGCATGGCGAGGACAGAACCGACTAGGTTGGCTTCGTAATATTTTTTTTCAATGGTAATAACATAAGTTAGTTCACAGCGCCAGCAAAGAATATTTAATTCTCTATTAGTTAAAACTTAAGCTGTAGTTAAGGGTTGGTTCTAGTTAAGAGTTGGTAGTCCTGTTTTCCCTTAATTAGTTTTATGTATAAGACATTTAATCATCCCAGAAATGAAAAAAAGTCTCGCACAGGATTCTACTGAATGCCAAGAGTTCTTATGGTAGCAGTATCATTGTAAAATGTCTACATAGTAGGTTCATTTCGCTCATTAGGAATTGCAAATAAAAATTCCAGAGAAATATTCATTACCGGTTTTCTAAAGAACCCTAACAGCCATAAACGATGCACAAGACATCCTGTAAGTAACCGAGTTTAATCGATGCGCTTTAATTTCTTCGAGACCACGAGCAGCAGCCGATACATTGTTCGACGTCTGTAGAAAAAAGGATACGGTGCCGTCGGAAACGAGTCAACAGAGTAACCAAGTAACCAGACCAGAGAGAAGACAACGAGTTGTTGAGCTATCCAATTTTTGTACAGCATGATGTAGAAGATAAAACGCCTTTGTCCTTTCTGAGGAGATCTCATTATCCACGTATCGAAACTACGTTTTTTAGTTAGAAGTCGACGTATTTTCCAGCCGTGCTCCGTTGAACTATTTGAATGAAATATGATTCATTGGTTTAAGTTCCGACGTGGTTGGTCGAGCTCACAAAGACGAGGTTTGTATCATATTCAGTATTGAAAGTTGGATGAATCAGGTTGACTGAATAACCTTGAGAAGCCGAGAGAATCCACCCAAAAATTGTGAAGTAAAAAAATATATCAACGCCAAATAAAATGTCAATTTCCCTTGTAATGCCGAGATTTGGAACAGCTTTCTCCTGTGAGTGCAATTGGCTTTCGAATGAATTATCTTGATAAACTGGTTTAAGAGTAAGAAACCGTGCCAGGATATACGGATATATGCATTGAAATTCGATCTATTGAATTTTGAACCCCTCTTGATGATACTGCGAGGTGGCTTAAGGCAAGTAATGAAGAGTATGAACGTCCAAGTATAAGGCGCTGCACTAATTGTTCAGATATGAAAGCACATTGTGATCCTGAATCCAGCAATACGCATGGACGAAATGAGATCGGCGATAAAAGAGCTGTGGTACAAGTTGATGAATTTGATCACCATTAAGTGACAGAAACTTGTACGTATGTGTGTGGTAATAATTGAGACTGACCAAACGATTTAGAACAATTCAACGTGATCGATTTTTTGCATGTTTGTTGTTGTTGTCAACGGTTACATTGATTTTGAGAGTTAAATGAATCTATCCCATATGATACTTCATGTGTTGTGATGGCTATTGCAAATTTGGCAGTTTTGGATACTTCAGGGCATTCTTATACTGAATGATGTACAGATTGATTGACTAAAATTCACCTTATAAGGTTGATATGAAAGTGCGAAATTACATGCAATGAAAAGGATGATGATTTGCGTTGCAACACGGACACAAGATTTGAGTGTAACGTCGTTGCCTGGCAAATTGGTTTACTCAAAAATTTGTCATCACACTGAGTAGTCAAAAGTCAAAAAAATCTAACTGTAGGGAAGTTCTTGTCGGTCATTTCTTTTGACCTGTCAAGCTTTCGCAACATGAATTGTATGAATCATGCGTCTCGCAACTACAATGATGCAGGCTCTTCAGTTAGATGGTGTTTAAGCAACTTTTATTTATTTACATTAGACAACGACTATTTCACTGTAATGAGTTGAACGTACAAACGATTATTAAAAGCAGCCCAATTTTTATAAACTCCGTCCAATTCTACGAATTCAACCTTTGGTAATTTGACAGGGTTATGACTAAATAATTATGTCGTGGTTCAATAATTATGTCGTGGTTGAATTTAAGCTTTCAAAGAATGTTCCTTGCTGATCAAACATCTTTGGTAGCGTTGGTTGTACGGTACTTCCGAAAGTTGCATTAGAAACAACCTGTTTTTGCATAATGAACGCATTAGAATTTCACGATCAAAAAATATTTATGTTGCAATTCATCGTATACTTTGATGTTTATCCGGGAAATGAATTTAATTGATTTTCCAAGGGTTAAAATTCAGGTTTGTCAAAATCCCAGTTTTCAAAATTGCAGGTTTTTAAAATCCTGGTTTTCAAAATCCCGGTTTCGTATTATAAAAAATAATCCTGATTTTGAGGAAATCCCGGTTTGAATTTTTAAAAATGGACATGTGGGAAAATAGGACTCTTAAATGATTTTTTGACAAAATTCAAAAATGAGTTTGGAGTTTGCGATAAAGTTTTTGAGGCTAATAGGGATGGAAATTGGCCATTTCTTAACAGATTTTGTTGAAAATTGATACGTGCGATAGAAACGGGATTCAAAAATGATTTTTCCATAAAGCGCTTAATATAGATGGAACTAGGTCATTTCTAAACCGATTTTGTTGAAATTCTACACGTGCGATGGAAATGGATTTCTAAAATGATTTTTTGATAAAATTCTGAAATATGGCCATCGTTATAGAAATAGGCCATTTTGTAACCGATTTAGTTGAAAATTGGCATGTGGTTCTAAATGGGATTCAAAAAATGCGTTTTCGATAAAGTTCTGGAATAAGGCGGATAGTGATTAAACCTGGATATTTCTGTCGAAAATCGACATGTGACATCTAAATGGGATTTTAAAATGATGTTTGAAAAGTTCTGGAATATTGTCATTAGGAATGGAACAACCGTTTCTTAATCGTTTCTTAATCAATAGAGATGAAATTTGGTCGTTTGTTAACCGATTATGTTTAAATGTGACACGATCAAAATGGGATTATTAAATAATTTTTTGATAAAACTCTGCGTATCTGGACAAAAAGGCAAAACATTATTTTAGAATGTCGAATTTCATCATAATATGCCAAGAAACAGCCAAGTTCTGTCGCTAATGGTCAAATTCTAGAGCTTTAGCAAAGATCATTTCAGAATCCCATTTAAACCTTACTTGTAGGGTTTTAACATAATCGGTAAAGAAATTGTCAAGTTTCATCCCTATCGACCATTTTAGAACTGTATCAAAAAATCAATTTTGAATTCGAATCATTCACTTAGAATAAAACTAGTAAAACTGCTCATTTATATTCCAGACATGTTTTTGAACCCCTCTCTCTTGGATTTTTTTTTCTAAAGGCCATCGGCGGACTAAACGAAGGGGGAAAAGCAATGCAACTTCCCGCATGCCCGCGAGAGTTATTGAAGCCTAGAGAGTATCAATTCCCGACATTTTTTTGGGAAATTTGAAATTTATTTCCGAATTCTCGGGAATTGACAAATTTCATTTTTTATACAAATATATAAAGACAAAAGCACAAAACTGCAATTAAATTTTAATAACAGAACGGAATTTATTTTAAAACATAAAATTTATTTTATTTTAAAAAATAAAAAGTATAATTCATTTCCATATATTAAGAAAAAATTCATTTGTATATATGTTACGGTAAAACCCCGAAATCGGTAAATGTCCGAATAAAAATTTAAAAAAACTGTTTTATTGCTTCAAAATCTATGAAATGTGAGTCCTATATTCTCGAAATGGTTCACCCTTCACCCCACGGAGTATTTTTATGATATTAATGCAAATTGGAATTTGGAATAGTAGGGACTAACGGCTTTACTAACTCTCATGGGCTCGCGGGAGTTAATTTAGCCCCTCATGAAGCTCAGCCCTCTGATGGGGAATAAATGAAACAACGGAAATGTAGGGGGTTGATCGAGAAACAATTCGTAACTACTGGACCTCTGGACAACCAGTTTTTAATTGTGTAAACGCATTTAAAAAAATAAAATTTCGGACATTTACCGATTTCGGACTTTAACCGTAACATATACATTTAGAAAAAATTAATTTTACTTGAACAAGTAAACATTTTTTGAACTATTTTTTCAGGAAATAAGTTTTTAAAAATGTAAGGCAGTCTCATCACTAAGTGACGATCTTCGTTTAGTGCAGAAATTAGATGTCAAAGAAAGTACTCTCTCGCTTTCTATTGAGGTTGGTTGTGTGCAAGTTAGGGCATCTAGCAGCTTTTGTAATTTATTTGAAATATTTCCCGTATTCTCATACATTTGAAATTCTTTTTTGAGATCCTTTTTTGAATCCTTAGTTGCAACACACTTTTTAGGTTTATATGCTGCATTTATAGCTATTGCCAATCTATCTTTATTTGTAACTGTTAAACAATCATCCTCTTGAGACGATTCACTTTCAATTTCAATATCAACATCTTCACTGAACATACTTTCGGTTTCGGTGTATTGATATTTATATCGGATGTCGGTAACTATTGTTGAACGTTTGGATTTAATATTGAAATATTTTTCTTTATGGCTGATTTTGATTTCGAATGGATTGAACCCGCGATAGTCAATTTTTACGCAATCTAAAGACTGCGCTCTAACCAACTGAGCCATCCGTTGCATAAAAAGAGAAAAACAAGCTTTGTAGACATAGATCTATTTTTTCTTATCTAGATCCTAATGTAATAAAATATATACACAAATAATAGTTTGAATTAAATTTTTTCCCGGGAAATTATATTATTTTTCCCGGGAAACGGGAAATGAGAAACATCAAAAATTCCCGGGAATTCCCGGGCGGGAAATCCCGGGAAGAACCCTCTATTGAAGCCTCTACAATTCGGCATGATATCAAAAGGCTGAATGTCGAAAGACCGAATTTGAAGGGCAAAATTTCGAAGGACCGAATGTGTCAAAGGGCCGAATGTCTCGAAAGGCCGCATGTGTCGAAGAGCCTAATGTATCAAAGGAGTTACCTTTCGTTTTTAGAAATATGATTTTTTTAATTTGTTTTAAAGGATATTTCGTATTTTTTTTATCAAATATTGATAAAATTTTCCTTCATCTAAATTTATTACTGGCTGGATACGTAGAATTTTGACATTCGGCTTCCGCCACTATAAGATTATATTCGAAAACAAATAGCAGAGTTACAAAAGTCAAAAAGAAATAAAACTTTATTAAATGTTAAACAATATTTCAAAAATTACTTATTATTTTGTTTACTTTCCATAAAAAAGGATGATAATTTTACCCCCATAAATATATTGGCAAGTTAATTTATTGACATGTTATTACATTACAAATGAGTAGGTTCCTTGCCAATTGTCATAATTTTACGTGCAGAACAAAATAGAAAAATTCCTTTAAAAACGACAAAATTTCTTTTAAAAAACCTTTGAGTAATAGCTATTCCTGGTAAGGTGTAATTTTGACATTCTTAACAAAAATCTACGACGTTACTAAGGAGCAAAATGACGGGAGCGCAACCACTCGGCCTATATTACCCGATCCTATACTCCCGCTCCTATCGGTTTGCAAATTCCTATAAAATTAAGTTTTTTGTCTAATTAGGGAAAGAAGCTACGGAAGCGCCGCGACCCGACTTATATATCCTAATCCTTTACTTTTTTACTGTGTAAGGGTTTTACTGTTTTAGTTTTGTGACAGTCGTTTTTTATTTTTCAAGAAATTGGAATTGCAATTTCAATTTTCGAAAACCATTAAAAACTAGGAATTCGAGTAATTCTAGAGCGGGTGTCAATATATGGCACAGTTGTTGTAATTTTACAAAAAAAAAATGGGAGTTCAGTTTTTTCCAAGTCCGACTCCGATAAAATAGCGCAGACTCCACGAAACCGACTCCCGCATCTGATATGTTATTTTTAGGTAAAAGTATTATTAGTCCGGCCGCCACGAATTAATAAAAAATATTTTTTTCAAAATCAAGACTAAATCAAGAACTAGAAGAAAAGAAAACTGTGATTTTTTTTAAATAATTACGAACTTCCATTATCTCGAAAGTAATTCTATCACATTTGTGTTTTAGTAGCTGTGCAAGAATAGCACCTCGTGGTGCAATAATTGAGCAAATAATATTTACGTTAAGGTCACACAATTAAAACCGTAAGTAATAACGCGAAAAACAATTTACTGTATAAAAAATAAAGAAGTTTTTTTAAAAAAATTCTACATCTCGCTTTCCGCATATGCCTCCAGGATCAGGTATCAGAATTAGCTGGCACCAATTATGTAGTGTTCATAAGGAAGGTTTATTTACAGTACCATTTTAAGTCGACAAATATTCTAAATCGTGCATTGATTTAATTAAATATTCTAATACAATATATCTGCCTCGAAGAACCATGAGACTTGTTCGACTGCACATCCAGATATGAGGCACAAATGCATTCACCAACATTTAAAACTGAAAATAAATGTACGCATTAAACTATCAAAAGTTTCGAGAGAGGTGAAACAACGATCACCTCTTATGGTATGATTAGAATTATTTAAGTATTATTCAATGAGTCACGAGTGTTTTCAGCTAAGAAAAACATAATTTGACGTCAACTCAAAAATTTTGCTAAAGAATTTTTATATACGAAAGGGGTGGACGGGCCATTAAAAATGTGATTGACTCATTGCCTTCAAATGTGCGCAAATCATTTCCTTATCTTTAAACTTATTATCGGAACTCTTAAATATAGTTACAAATATTTATTTTGTTATCAATTACTATTCATACTGACTACGTACGAATACTGTGGGAATATTGATTTTAAAGTGTTTCACGGTGATTTGACATACGCACGTGTTTTTTTAAGTTATGTTTAAGACACTGATCAATCAATTCTTTGTGTATGCTTGATCGAAAAAGTTGTCACTATAACAACATACTCGTGTACTGTCAAACTTTTAAAGTATATAAACACACACCAGTAAACAAGATCCATCTGCCGCATAAATTGTTCATCTTTTTTCTTTTTACGAAAAATCGCGTTTTTTACTTTCTTTTTTAATAATTTTGTAGATGTAACAATATAATATTGTATATAAGACACAACAGGCAGGCAGACAGATAGACAGCCAGTGTATTTTCGAAATAAAAAACCACTGTAGAATGATGAGCAGCCACCATTGTGAAACAAAAAATAAAAAAAATTCACGGGACAAAACAATTGAAAACTTTTAAAAAAAAAATGATAATAAGATTTTCATGAGAAAACGACGCTAAGAAAACGAAGTCAACACAACAGATTCCATCTTAATGTCTTGTACAATTATTACAATTTTTTTTGTTTATTATTGTTGTTGTTTTGTTTATAAACAAAAACGAAAAATAGTTATTTCATAAAGAAAATGATTACATGTACCTGTCACAGTAGAGTGACACAAAAAATGTTTCTTATTTTTTTTTTTTTATTATTCATCTTATCTATATACGACTAAAAAAAAAATTTACGACAACGACGAAATAACGACAAAAAACTAGATCATGTTGTCAATTGTGTTATTTTATTTTGTTTCATCTCCCAGTTTCCCATACCATGTACATACAATAATATATTCATTCTATTCAATGATCATGAGATGATGATGATGATGATGATGGTGATCGTCAACATGATGAAGAAGATACAAATCTTTTTGAAAGTCATTACAATTTCCATCAAAAGAAAGTGTATATTGGATACAAAGCATGATGATGATGATCAAGATCACGATTGTCATCAAGGTCATGCGATTATCATGATCGTGCGCGGTTTTAAAACAAAACAAAAAATTATATTATACGAGAAGAAGATTTGTCAGAATTTTGTTGAATGTATACGGAGATAAAATAGTGATCGCTAAAATAGTTTCGTATTTTGAATTAACCTTGTTACCCCTCGATTTTATATTACTCGACTAAGTATATATAAAAAAAAAACCGCGATCCTCAAGATCAATCAAATCAGATTATTTGATCGATTTTTAATGTAGACATTTATGTGGTTGTTGTTAGTATTTAATTAAGTCACGAGTTTTAGATAAATTATTTTTATTTATAAAATATAATTTTATCGATCGTATATCGTTTCATGACACTTTGTGAGCGCTCATTACATATTCCAATAATTTATTTACTTTTATTTTTTTCTTGTACACATTCTTCGATGAGGAGGTACATGATCATGAAATGATCTGTGTGATGTTATATAATTTAATTATATGTGGATGAATAATGATGAGAGACAAAACGTGTGTGACGCTTATTTATTATTGCATTTAAATAATACATAGTTTTAAATTATATATACATATATATTTAACGATCATGGTGGTTTGATATTCTGCGATCATTTTCTTTTTTTGTTTTTTGTTAAATCGAAAACCTTCATCCATCCCATTACGAAATATGTATGCACATAAAAAAAATACCCTTTCTTGTAAATATGTACAATGTACAATTACAAACAGATTTTGATTGGTTGGATAAAAATCTTTAAAATTTTAATGTTTTTATTATTCAAATTAATTGTTTGTAGTTTTTTTTATTTTGTTTGTAATAAAAGGGAGGGGGAATTAAATTATTATTATTGTTACAACAACAACTAAAAATGAATTATTAAAATAACCGAAAAAATTATGACTTCCTCTTTTATAGTTTTGTTGTTATAGTTCGTGAAAAAAAGTAAAATTAAATTGTTAAATGGGTTGGCGCAAAATTTTTCAATCAAACTTTGAAGGTTTTAAAGCGGTTTGTTTATTTATTTTATAGAAAGTCATTGAAAATAGGGAGGGTGGTCTCTTTCGGTTGTCGTCTAATGATAATCATGTTGCTTTTCGTCATGGCGTTAAAATGTTTGTTATACATAAATTTTGTAATATGTTTGTACATGTACAATTTGATAAATGGTTACCAGTTGGGTAATTGTTTAAATTGAATTTTATGCTATGGTTATTATATAAATATTATTGTTATAATTATGCGTTTACATATTATATACGACCATATAATTATAGACACGGTATTGCATAATGTAATTGAACTTCAGCATAATAATTATATACAATTTGTTCATTGCAGTAATTTAATAAAGATAAATCAATAAATTACACCCATTTCGAGCACTCGGAAGTGGAATTCTATTAATACTTTGGACTTCATATTTTTAATGAGATTTTAAATAAGCGGTGCCGTTGAAGTCACTTCAGCGTCAACTCCCAAGATATCTATATAACTTGCCACAATACATTCATGAGTACCGATCACGATCGAATCCTTATTACGAACCCGTCTTGTTCTCGAAATAGATTCAAAATTGACTTACTCCAATAATTTTGTATATTTACAGCACCAAATTTGATGACGTAAATCGAAAATGGACAGCACTCTGAATGGTTTTGATATTTATACAGACTTTAGAAATTTTTAGAAAATTATATGTTTTGATGTATTTTACACATATCTGCGAGGAGTTCTGGAGATACCCATCAGGTACTGTTCTATGTTTTCAGAATTTTTTTTTTGTTGAAAATAATTCTAGTCGAAGACTAATGAGCAATTTTATTCTAACTTAAATTACTACATTTGACTAAAATTTAAGGGTTCAGCCATCGATGTCCTCCTTAGTTAGCGCTTTTGTATCGCGCTAGATACAGATTTATTTTAACTGATTTTACACAAACTCAAAAGGCTTTACTTGAATAATTATACTCATGGCTGGGGCTTAAACTCGTATTATCCAGTAGCTGGATGGCCTCTATGTTGACATGGTGAAGTAGCTGTTGTTAATGACTTATAGCAAATTTCGTAATTTCGGTTTTGATGGGTTCTATGCCCAGATCTTTGTGGATGTCGCTATTTCTGACAAACCATGGCGTTGACGATGTTTCTTAGCACTTTATTTTCGAATCTAGACCGGCTTTAATACTTAAATGTGGATGAAAGCCTGTGGCCATCTCTATTTTATTAACCAAAGCAATATTCATCACATCTGCAGAATTTACAGTAAAAATTATTGAAAATAATCAAGTTCCGTTTAATGTTTCAAATTACCAAATACATAGCAAAGTAGAAATTAAGTACAGTTTATCTCTAGGATCCGCAGCAAAAATAATTGTACATAGGCAAAAGTTATGAAACCGTTAAACTGTGTACGCAATTATTAGAAGGTATTCAGGGTACCGTATTGGTCACCTCATGAGTAGTGATTTATCTCATCTTACATCTTTAAAACATAGTAATTATAATTTTGTCCCATACACTATATACCCAGTAGATTAGAAGATATATTTGAAAATGTTATTGAAACCCCGTGGACATCTCCAAAATGCCCACTTTCTAAATATAATTTTTAATACAACGAATCTCAAAAATATACTTTACTTAAACCTTAGATAGGTCTATGCTTTATCATCTCAAAAATATCAGATAAAATCTGTAGATATTTCTAGATTTAAAGGCACAACATTTAGAATTGAATCCAATTTTATAATTTTCTTTTGAAAATAAATTCCATAATAGGAAAAATAAAAAAATTAGCAGTGTAATTTTTTAATAATTTTTTCATTATCATAAAGCTAAAGATTTTTTAATCGTGCATAAAATATGCAGACAAAGTTCAAGAATAAAGTATGTTACGGATTTAGGACAAACTTGCTCCCGTCTTAGCCCTTGTAGCCCCAAACAGTTTATTACTACATCGGATTGTTCTGTAACATTATTGGTCAAATTTTTGACAATAAGTAGATTAAATCCTATTTTGCACTTAAACTATTTTAAGCATTTTGCACAGCAAACTATTAAAATAAAAATATAGAATATTTATTTAGATTAAATAATGATCCTTGTTGTTGTTGTGGTAAACGGTCTCAGTTCTTTTGCATTGGGATTCCATTGAAAGCTTAAAACACAAAACTCCGAAACTAGAAAAACACGAGCTCTTGAAAACTGAATTCATGAAAATTGCTGAAAAATACAGTTAAACTTGAGCATAAAATCTCGAAACGGTAAAATCCCAAAACAAGAATATTGAATTTTAGTGATTAAAAAAATTTATAAATTTCGGTGTGATTTCAGCAAAATCTTTCCGAATGTTATTCGGAATTCGGCGGTTATGCTGGTTTCCTAAACATTCCTTACGCACTCGGTATGACCATGTCCGTCGTTTACAAATTTCTATTAGTGATATGGCAACTGAATTACTTGCCTACTACTGATACTGAATTCCCTTATCACGTAATCATCGAAAAATGTGCCAAACTAGGTTGCTTATTAGTGTTGTTCAGCTTCAAGTTTTCACGATATAATCGTAATCGGTCAACTTCAAAAGATTGTTTTTTTTGTCATTATCCGTCGGGTAAAAATTAGTGCTAAATTTGCAATGAAATTTCGAGCTATTTATGTGTGGTGCGGGATTGTTCTTTTAGAATCACATATTTTGTAAACCAAATTGACTCACGAACATAAAAAATGATCAACATGTTACGATACTGATCACCAATATCTGTTACATTATTTTCTTTAGTGAAAAGGGCTAGTAGGGCCTCTAATATGGAGCTATTTCGATTTTTGTGTTGAGAAAAATTCTACATTAAATTTGCAACAATATCGGCCAAGTTCTTTTATTCATAATCTAACCGGAAATGACGATTTTTGGTAAAAAAAATGTTATTTAACAAAAATTTGGCCCTCTACATCTCAAACGGTTTCATTGATTGGATAGAAACTTCATTCCGACAATCATCTCAGTGAATTTTTACCAAATCGGTCCACCGAAAGTGCTAGCTTCCACGCAGCAGCGCTTTTTCGATTTATGAAAATATTTTCAAAAGTATAGCATTTATGAGAAAAACGACTAAGTATAAAATAAAAAATTCTAAATAAAATTTGCAACAAATCACGTTTTTTGACAAAAAAAAAACCCCAGAAGGACTGATTGATCGGTATAAAACTACATACATAAGCTTCTCCCACAATTAAGGAGATAACCGTAAATTTTGGCCAAAATCGTTCTACTAGTCCATCGATCTACGGTGACAGCTTCCATAGGAGTCTTTTCGTTTTTTGCAAATATGTATTTTGAAACGTATACAGCATAGTTCTCAACATATTTTGGATTTTACAGGAAATGACGAGTTTGAAGGTGGATTAACTATTCGGAATATAACTTCAAACTAAAGCTTTTTCCATAAATTGGGAAGGCTGTGCGAAATGTGGTGGACATCTGCGAACCAGAAATGGCAGCTTCTCTAGCAGCTTTTCAATTTTTGCAATGAACATTATATTTTTAACAAGGGTTGACCGTCACAAGAATTTAATCCGTCCATTTTTTAGATCCCAATCGCGACTAAATGTATAGCATGAATATCAACAGAAATTTTGAGAATTGGTAATAAAACTTTAAAATCAGAAGTTTCGACGGTGTTTTCAATTGTTTATCAAAGTTAAATTTTCAATTCATTTAACATTAATCACCAATGCCAAGTATATACAGTTGCAAAAACATTGCTTTAACAATTTATAAATCTTGGCGTTTGGCAAGCCGAAAAATACCGAATATTTCGTTAGTTAAATTGTATGTCAAATTTATATGGAAAATGTATTTTAAATGCAAGCTGGATTTAAGCTTTAAGTTATATTATCGCAAATCTAAATATATTTTTTTCTGAATAGTTTTACGTTTATTCGCAAATGTTGAATGATTTGTTGCAAACCATTTTTTTTCACATTTACATAAAAGTAACAATTTATTTTTTCCTGATAAATTAAAACAGGTAAATAATTAAAATAAATTAATTTTTCCCAAACGCATACTAACATAATTCAATTGTGAAATACAAAAATAAATTTAAAGTTACAAAAAAAAAATTAATAAAAATTAGAATTATAAAAAGTGTTTCTTCAGTGTTCTTTTGAAGTAGTCGCTAGATCTGGAGAAGTCAAATAAGGCTTGGTTCATGTTCACCATAATTAGTTTTATGTAGCTCAGGTATAAAAAAAATCGTGCTGTCGAAGATTTGCGGTAGTTCGTTTTTCCCAAGAGTTGTCCCGAGTAATTTTTACCTTATAAGTTTTACATCTGGTAGTGTATGCAAGAAAACGAGCTGCGTTTACGTGGTACGAAAGATCATGTTCGTAGTTCGTAATCATTTCTTTTCTTTATAAACAATAATACTTGCTACTGAATTCTTTCATTTAGAAAGGGCATACTATTATAGCTGCAGTGCAAGATGAACAAGGTGAGCTGATCGATAGAGTCTTTGATCGATCTTCTGATAAAAAGAAATACAGAATCCACCTTGACGTGACCAACGCTTTGCAATGGCTGATGAAGTCAAATGCTTTACTAAAATCCGTATACTATGTCCACTTGTTGATGATGTTTGCTCAACTAAATTTGTCGTTGTGGAGTTTCTATGCATAAACCCTTATTGGAGATTTTAAAGATGTCGTGGAATGATATTTTGGAAATTTTTATCATTGATGTGGTAGCTATTCCTCTGAAGCATGAAATATTGTTTCTTCCCCTGATATGTAAATCGGTGTAATTTGTGATATTTTCCACCTGCTGGGAAATACTCCTAGTGACAAATTGAAGAGCAAATTAAGTGGCAGGTAAATTAATTAGCGCGATTTTTACAAAAAAAAGGTGGAATACCATCCGGACCGCAAATGTTCATAATTTCACTAATTGCGTTCATTAAATCGTGATGGCTGATGGAAGGCATACAAATTCCAGCAGTGTGATCGCAATATAAGTTCAGCTGGTGTTTATAATCGTGGATGTCTTCAGGTTTCGCGAATATGTCATAATTCATTAGCATTATTTAAAAATATTAAGTTTAACTGAACTTAACCAAAAACATAAAAGTAAAAACTTTGTGGTTCCATATTAAAAATATCATGATATAAGCTTGAAAGAAATTTCATTTCCATACGGCCGGAAGATGACAGGTTATTACGCGACTTCCGCTTCGTCACACAATTTTGAGAGAAACGACTGGTGCCCTATCTCTACAGGATTTTTCACGTAGAATGTTGTTAAACCAAAAAAGGAAGATATATTATGTATTTACTGACAAATTGATTCACAAACTTAATAATTTTTAAACGCAATTTTCAAATTGTTTTTAAAGGCCTGTTTACAAATAATACTGACACCGACAACATACAATTTTAAGAGTTATTTTGAAATTCCCGGCCGCAGGATTTTGAAAACTAAAATTATAAAATCCCATCTTGTAAAAGCCAGGCGTTAGGTAATTGACTCCATTGAGTTTCCCTTGCTAATTCTAATTTAGTAAATTCTGTGAGTCGTGTTCACATGTTTTATTTTTTTTAAGATCTGGGGCCTTATTCTTGAAATCTTTTTGAAATTTTCGCATTCGAATATAATTTGCTTTAAAATAACTTGCAAACAAATTTGAAAAAATGATTAAAGTAGCCGACGAAAAATTCAAATAATATGAAGAATTTTAAAGCAAATTATATTCGAATTCGGAAATTTCCACCGATTACAAGAATAGGGCCCCCTGTATATTGAGAATGTGTTCAGATTAAAAATATTTGTAGATAATGAAGAAAGGCATTTGATTTTTACAAGTGCCAACATAAGCAATTAAGATAACTGGCTTGCGCATCACCTGCCTTAGGTGGAACTAAGCACTGAATGCCAAACTGACCGGGCCAGTCGATTAATTAATAAAATTTGTTTTTAACATCTCTCCAGAAAGCAAATAACTTCATGTTTTGTGAAAATTTTCATCACTTTGTCTTAATTATTGCACTATGTACTAGTTAAATATATTTGCAGGTACGAAGCTATAAATTACAGGTCCAATTATAAGTTGGTGTAAATGGCCGGCAGACGTTCAATTACGTAAAACTGTTGAAACTAGTTTTGCGAGTCGGCTAATTTTTGTATATTTATCCGACGACAAAGCTGAATGCCGAACAACTTTTAAAATACCAAGAAAATAGTAAATGATACACACCTTGGCTGCTTTTGTTATAAATTACATCGTAGTCGAACGTCATATTATAATTTTACCAGTAAATAAAAAATTTGGCGTTTAAATTTAAAATGTTTGAAATTTACAATTAACTCAGAAGTAACAAAACACAATTCTAAAATTTGTAGAAATATATCAACACGGGTGTGATAAAGATCATTTTTTTTTTACTAAACAGTAGTTAATTTCACTTCTACTATTTTGTTCTAAGAAATCCACATTTCGAATTATAAACCTTTGCCTAAGACAAGTGCAGTATTTCATATCACACATTGATCCAGATTTGTTATATTTTCTATAAAGAACTTGGTCTAAATTTTGTTTTGGGTTACAAATTTTGCTTTGAAATCTAGTAAGCGCTTTTATCCTTTGCTTAAGTTAGTCAGACTAAATTTTACCTGACATTTTAGCTAATTTTTCTTTTGTTCTATTCAATCCTTGTGTTTTGTTATAAGTTTAAAAGTTGTTTTTATAACTAATATTTTTGAGCAAAAACCAGCATTGCCAATTTATATGGCACATTATTGAAAATATTTCGAAGATGCTAAAAGTGTTGGCCAAATTTTTTCATTAATTGATAGTTTTAAATTGTAATTCTTAATCTATCTAAATTGAAAGCAAGCTGTATTCCCTATTATGACCTAAAAACACTTCGAGATGATTAATTGAGCAACATATTGGGGTAGATCCTCGATATTTTAGCAATTGGCTAATCGCAGTTCGGTATATGGAGAATTTGCTGACAACAAAGTTGCTGAAATGACATACTCGATAGTTCCAGCAAAGCAAATATTTTTCTTTTACTCTGCACTTAAACGTCAAAGCGCTTAATACTACACATCTCAATAGTATTTATAAACGAAAGGTAAAACATGTGGTTTTTATAGCACAATAAAATTAATTTATATTATTGTTCTTTTTTGTCAATAAGAGCAAAAGAAAAGCCAATCTATACTAAAGATGACATATTGTTGTTATTGGGGGAGATTGATAAAACGCCAGAATTGGTTAGATGTAAGTAAAAAATCATTTTTCATTATTAACATTATACAAAAAGTAAATATATTTTAGGCGACAGCAGCATGACAGTAGGAGAATGCAAAACATTATGGGAAAATAGAGCTTGTGTAATATCTTGCACGAGCCAAACCCCGAGAAATGCTGATGAAATAAAGGCAAAATTTGCCGATTTGAAATCAAGAACAAAACTGGTGGGGCATCACCAAAAGGCTTATTTGACGTTCAAATCTCGGATTAAATAAATTTACGGATATCCCACCATAAACAATTTTGCACTAGGTACAAAAGGACATGGGATTGTAAACTAGGGAAATTTAAGAAATTGAAATTTTGCCGACTACGAGACTGTCCCAAGTGCATTAATTGAAACAAGCCCCATCCCTCAACCATAATATTAAAATTGGGTTTCTACTTTATTAACTACTTTTGTTTCATCTACAGGTGAATATGACATCCAGTATATGGGAATTGCCAAACAACAACTGAAAACGGCTAAGGAGCGCTTAATGGAACATCAGAGAACTAACAATCTGTTACAATATTTAATTTCTGCAATTAAAACAACTAAAACATCCATAATTTTATATTTTTATAACTTTTTGTAATATATTTGAATTACGGCAATCGTGTACTTATGTAGTTATTTTAATTATTATCGAAATAATTTATCATTAATTGGCATTGCACAACTAAAAATATAAAATTAATTTAGAAACAAATAACTAATTAAAATTAAATCAAACAATTACAGATTGGACATTAAGTGCGTATTGCGTATACTCCTTTTCTATTCATGAACGTATAGCTGTCCCATAAAGAAGGCTTTTGAATTTGTATTTGGGTACCATCTATCGCCCCAGTTACGTTTGAAAACCCATACTTCCCATAAAATTTTCTTTTTACTTCGCGAACTTCTGCGTTTCTTTTCGGAAACTATATATTTCAAAATTCTACGACATACAGCACTCAAAAATTCCGCAAAAATTCACGATTCACTCACGATGGGTTGTAACAGATTGTGTAGCTTGTCTCCCACTAAGCTGAAACCAACCCGCTCTCAGTATATTTAAGCTAACTAAAAATCCAATAATGCTTACTATTAAGAATGGCGAGATTGATTTTCCACGATTTGTACTTCTTGTAAAATCATCCTTTAGCTCCTCTATAATATCTTTTGCTATATTCTTCGTGAATCTGTATCGCTTAAAAAATTCGGCATCAGTACACTCAAAAGGGTTATCACGGTCTACAAATACTTTACGAGGTATACGATTCCGATTCCTTCGTCTACGTCTTGAAGTCCAAGCATCCATTTGTACAGGTTAAATTAAATCAAGTAACTTCCCTATAGTCACTACTAAATATCGATTAGCAAAATTTTAACTATTTGCGTGCTTGCTAGTCAAGGCAGAAACATCGATTATACCATTTTTAGCAATATAGCAATCATTGCTTGCTTATTTGTATCGAGTATACCATTTTTCGCAACCTAGTGAAAACTGCTTGCTTATATATGATTGCTAAACAATCGAGTATCTACCCCATTACCTTAATTAATTAAACCAGATTCGATAATATATTTTTAAATATTTTCTTAAAATCGATTTAAATTACCGTTTAATATTATGAACCCATTCCAATCTCCCAATACTTCCTGTCCAATAAATTTTAAAAATTTAGCCTTGCAGGAATATTTATTCCAAACCCAATCCACATTTGGTATAATAGAATCGAAAGAGGAACCAATAGAATTGCCAAATACGAAACAAAATCCATGACGAATTTGCACCAGGATGCAGGAGCATTAAGAGCCACAATGATTTTTATAAGTGATGTGTGGTATGATGACACAAAACGTAAACATTAAATTTTAAATAATATACCGAAAGTATTTTAAACCGGAAAGATATATCAGCTAGACTAAAAAGGATAGCGAACGAAAAGTGTAAATTAAATCAAGTTTTTGCGTGCACCAGAAATTAGGAAGTTATATTTTTGAGTTTCTATACAACTTTTAACAACGCATTTTAAGATAATTTGGAAACAATTCCAAAAATTTCTCATACTAGTAAACAACGTTCCCGAAAATTTCAACACCGGCCACTTGTTACAAAATGTAAATTACATATAATTAGATTTATTCCTATGACGTATATGTGTAATATACTCATGCATGTGGCTAAAGATCTTCCGCTGGATCAATTTATTCCACATGATCAATTTATTTCTCAACATAATCACTTTTTTCTAAAAAAAATAATCTACAATTAATCCCCAAAACTTTTGACGATTGCATTTTACAATTATTTTCTGATTCCAAAACATCACTTTGCTCGAAGCTTTATTACATCAAATTGTAATTATTTTTAAAGTCTAAGTTCATAGAGAAGTAAATACCAAGTCGATCCGAATATTTTAGTCAAACTTGGGAACTGTTATGCTTGTGCAACCCGACGCTTCACACTACTTTACATTACATAATTTTATGACGCCAAATTTCCAAAAAAATAAATAAAATCACAACACTTACTGGCCTGGATCCAAAAACAAATAGCAAAAAAAAAAATACAAAACCACTATCTGATAAAGAAATGCAAACACCGCAATATTTTAGCAGCTGTTGAATTGACACAATAACCAGAAAACTACTGTCACAGAGCACCTAAGGCACTAACCACTTTTAAGAATTTATAACACAAAAATTGCTTAAATCGATAACTCGAACACTTAATTAAGATAACAGCGATGGTAATATAAAACTTTGTACTAACCTTATTTATAGATAGATAAGAAACGAAATCCTTTCTCGGCAGCAAAAAAACGATTTTCCACAATTCACCAAACTTGCATTTAAGACAGTTTTTTGTGTATTTAATGTAATCCAACAAAAAGTACTAACAAAAAACCGAATGTAAAATATTTTTCAAATTTCCACAACAAATATTTTCTTTCCTCACTAGATTTTCTGTTACCAAAACCAACAACAATAATAGAAATGAAAATTAACTTTTATTATTATTTTTTATAACTTTCCACAAACTCGCACACACAGCCACACACATCAACAGAACCACACACAAAATGCTAAACCAACAAAACAATTTTATCTTAAAATTTTCCTTTTTTATCACCAAATTTTCTTCTTCAAGATATTTTCTTAATTTTTATTCTATTTTATTTTTTTTTTCGTATAAGAACCAAAAACCAACAACAAAATATTTAAAAACACAAATAATTTTCCACTATAACATAAAAACAAAAAAATTTAATTAAACCACAAAAGATAATTTAAGCAAAATAAAATAAAAAAATTTAATTATGGAAAACCAACCAATTTTCACTGAACTACATAATATAAAACCAAAAAAAAAAAAATTCACTAAATTATATGAACACTAAACTAAACAACATTCACTTTTGTCACGAAATCACCGCGCACCAAAATCATAAAAAAAACCGCACAATAAAATTAACAAATTCCGCGAAATTTCCGTGATTATAAATTTCAAACCAAATAAAATTTTGTTCGAAATCTTAAATCAAATCAAAAACGATGTGATCCCCACCGATGAAGATCATACAATGCGAATGACAACTGGAAATACTAATAAAAAAAAAGCAAAACAAAAAAATTCTTATTTCATTTCACACATTGCTTCTCACACATACTACTTTATACCGTGCTTTTTATTTTATATATATATATATTCCAATTGGAATATGATTTTATACGATGAACTTTTATGATGAGAATTAACGAAAATAACAAAAATAAAAATAAATTGAGACGAAAGGTGAAAATTTTCCGGCACATTGTTGTTGCTTTTGCATTTTTTGTTCTTTTGTTTTGATTCTCTTTGGTTAGATTTTGGCTCTCTGTTGTGCACACCGGCAAAATACAAATATACATTTTTTTTTTATTAGTGTTGAGTTCTTGCTCTCTGCCTGCATTCCAAAAGAAAATTTATGTTCGACGACAGAAGAAGAGAACGAAACAAGCAAGATTGTGAGGAATACAAATTTTTATATCACTATCGTGGTAAAATGTATTATAGTTTAATGTTGCGATAGTAAGTAAAAGAGAGCTAACCAGTATAATATTATTATACGATGGTGGTTTGAAAGTTTAGGATTGGTAACGTAATTTAATAATTTTTACATTTTGATAAGGGTCAATTTAAGATTATAAATTTAATCAACTACTTATCTTACGTCATTGTTTATTACATTTCACAGCCTAGTTTATTATGTTACAGTTATTCACTTAATATTAACCGTGTTTTGTTAAGAATTAAAATAATAGAGGTTCGTTTTCGAAAAACCACTGTTTGTATTCTAATTTATCATAGTAAAAGAAAATTATTCACCATTGGTTGGCGTATTTATCAGTAAATATAAAAAAGAAAAGATTAGATGTATTCAACGCACGGCGGCTCAACGTCAAGATGATCACTAACTTTTCCGAACAACGCAGCAACTTACTTGAACACATGCAAATTACTGCTGCTTCATTCGATTTCCACCCAATTATTCGACAAAATCTATTGCATAAGATACGATTCGGTGTCCGAATTGACTAGGAATAAATCTGCGAAGGTCTTTAGTACTACACGATAAGGATTTGTTAAATTACCTAACCTATAAAAGAACCTACTTGAGCAAGCTGAAGTTTTTCTAGTACCTTCCGGGTACTTCGCCTAAATAAATGTTTTATCATCATTCGTCCAATAATCATTTCTCGTACTTATTGGTAATCATCTAAAGGAGATCTTATAAGGAGCTATGATTTACTGTCGTTTATTGTAAAACCTACCATTTAAAGAAACGACCCGACCTCCTCTACCATTCCTTTTAAATCGCTCTACTTATACCACAAATATGTGGTTCTCTATGCTGATTTGTAAGAAAACATCTTGATACGAGCCCAATGTTTCCAAATGTTTTGCTATTCAATTAAGGGCACGTTGCAAATTCTTATATATACATCGAGGAAGTGCTCCACGAGTACGTCGTACCTTTTGCTGGGTTTATCGGTGAAAATTTTCTGTTTATGCAGGATAATGCGAAACCGCATACGACTGGTGTAGTATATCAGTACCTTCAAGCGGTGGATGTGCCTGTTATGGAGTAGCCAGTTCAAAGCCCGGACCTCAATCCCATCGAACATTTATGGGACGAGTTGAAAAGAACGGTTCGAGCCATAGGAGCTGCAACAGGTGCTCCTACCTCAATATCTGATTTTTTTTTTATATTTTTGAACTCTTTCGGGGACGTAGCTAATCTTCAAAAAGTTCGCAACAAGTTAGAGGAGATTAAAAAGGAGCAATCCTTCTGTCTCTTTGGTACTTCCACCATCAATTATGGGTCCGCCACTTCATATTATGATATAAAATGTGCCTCCTTGAGGCCACCAAATCGAAATGACTTGGATAAATAATCGTACTCAGTTTCCGGCGTATCAGGAGTATCTATGATTTATTCATCTGGTTCTATGCCGAAACCAATATCGATCGTTTTCTCGATCTTTATGCCTCTATACCTAATTCAATATTCCAAAAAAGGTTGCCCTAGGCAACATGAAGGAAGTCTATTTTCACCACCAATACGTTTCAACTCTTTTCCGAAATGGAACCTAACCTTTTCAGGGACACCCAAGTCGGATAAACGAATTTCTATTCCGACTCTAACATTCGAGTTCGAAAAGAACATTCTAAGTAACATTCGAAAAAGAGACCACAATCCCCATTCGGAAATTGTGTCTTTTTTACCACCATTTCTGAAAGAAGCAGCTAAAAAATGGTACTGGGTGTATGAAAAGGAATTTCCGTACTCGTCATATGATTTCATAAAGGCAGCTATGATTAGTATATTCAGTAGCCTTACCGATAGAGAAATGCGCAGAACAATAGAGACCACAAAGCAGAAACCTAGTCATTTTTCGATGATTTTCTTTTGGAAATCGAGAATATGAATAACCGGTTAAAGCCACAGTTTTCGGAAGAGGAGTTATTGAAAGCAACATTTGCAGCTTTGCAAAGCGCAACCTTATCTGATGTTATTCATACTACTGAAGAATTCCGAGTTATATTGTCAGAATTATGAAAAACTTTGGAAGAAATCCGGCCAAAATCCTCGAAAAATCACAGAAAATAGGTTGCGTCGAAATTACGCGGTAGACGAAATTTAGACGATTCCTGAATTCTCCAGTGTCATTACATGTAACGATACGAAAGCTCTGCTACTCTTCTGGACACTGACAATACTACACAATTAGAAGCATTGTCTATTCGCACATACTAAATAATAACAATTCGTCAGTACCCCAACCAATTAAGAAACTAAATTAAAACATTTGCTGGAACGATGTGGCCATCGAAATCAAGAGTGCTCTTTGCCATTGCAAAAAATATTTTATTTCGGATGTGGGATTTGGATTTCGGTGTATAAACTTCTGGCGAGCTTTTTCTCTTGCACCTACGATAGTGTCGGAGATAATAAAATCAAACGAAATGGTCCTTAGATTACGCCAGCCTGTTACTTTAAAAATTTTAAGTGGTCGACTAGCACGGTGGAGCCTCCATCTACAAGCATATGATTTCAGTATCGAACATCAGCAGGGCCTTCAGCGAATCACTAACCGACTCCACCCTTCTTCACGTAAAGAGATTATTAATTGTAATGGTATCTGGTCTAAGCCAGCTGCCATTCCTGCCTTAATTCCCTTTACAATATCGAAAATTTCCTACTCAGTTTGCGGCTCCTCAAACGATCAATAATCGTTTTCTGTTATTAGTGATACCATAGAAAAAAAACATAGATTTCTCATTTGTACAAAACGAGAGATAAAAATGAAATTCCAATGTCATGATTGTATTTGTGATTTTTAATTGTGCGCAATGTAAAGTCACAAATACAATCAAGACATTGAAAGTTCATTCATTTTATACGATTGAGAAATCTATGTTAAACTTATTTTTCTATGGTGATACTATGAGTACCTTGTGAATTTTGTAACTCTCTTTCCCACTCCGCTATGAAAATAAAAACGGACAATTTCTCGCTGTTCCCTCGTCTGAATTGTTTCAAAAAATCAAATGGTTTTGCACTATTATATTGCTGGTTAAGAATCTGTCTTTTTTGGACCACCAAGCTTATGTTTATTTTATTTGTTCTCATCAGATAAGGGGATCAGCGAAAGTTCGCCAAACTTTTTCTTCTTCTCAGGGTAAGCGTAAGTGATTTTCTAGGTGACAATTTGCAGCAATTTGCAGCCAAACTGCTTCAGATGGTAACCCCTTTGTCTCAACTTGAGATATCTCAAATTTAACCACATCTTGGTACTTGTAAGTACACTCTGTCTCTATGTTGATCTAAGGTCCCTACCCCATTCCATCCGATATCTCTGTTGCCTTAAAGTCGTAAATTTGTCCACTTCTTTCCAAGCTGAGCAACAAATTTGTATGCGGTCTGATAGTGGCGACCATTTCTTATGTAATTTCCCAATTTTTAGAGATTATCTAATTTTCATTAGGATGTGGTCTAATTGTGATGTGGTGTGTTTGTTATGTCATGTAACAAGACAAGATCTTGAAAAAAATCAACGCAATCGTCTGCCTGTTAAAACTTACATAAGTATCCGTGAGTATCCTTTCCATCCATTACTTTAAATATGGACTCCGCAATGATGTTGTAGTCGACTCCGATGAACACTTGTACACAAATATTACTCATATGCTGTCGAAATCCTTGATTAATTCAGTTTCATTAATTACAAGTGATTAATAAAAATGTGTTTATTAAGTATAATTCAGTTTCGGTTAACTTTGTTTTCCAGAAGTGAAAAGTGCTCCAGGTGTTTGAGGAATTGTTCCGAATACGACCTCGGCAAGCTATACGCACCATTCTGTTCTTTGAATGGCATTCTTAATCTCAATAAAATCGTTTGCAAAAATTTTTACTAATCGTTGCTCTGCTGACAATTTTTTGCGGCCTTAAACATACTACGCCATCTATCTATTTTTCCATTAGCCTAAGGATGAAATGGAGCCGTTCTTAAATGTTTAATCCTAGTGTTTGATACCTGAGACTGAAACTGTCTGCCGGGATCACTTAGAATTTTGTCTTGTATACTCAAAGTTTTATATCCACCCTAATGGATGTCGTCATAGAGTGAATATGCCTTTTGCTGTTAAAAAAAAGCGATTATTATCTGACGGAGGCAATGGTCAATCAAAACAGTATATAATAGTGTTGAAAACGCTCGGTTGGCATGGCGTATGAAGAAATCTGCGTTTTATTGATCCGGTGTCCATATCTGGAAAAATTTTTAAATACCATATGATTCTTAGCTGACCATATGAAACATTCAGTAATCAACTTTGTGGTTTCACGAATACCAGGAGAAAATCCCTTATAATGTGACGTATATGCTCGGTTGTGATGAATGGTTGGATGGAATTATTCGAAGTATCACAGTTAGGTTTGTAAAGCTGAGTGAGATAGTAATCCTGCATAAAAACATCGGCAACACTATTCTCTATAGTCTAAATATCGGATGAAGTGGTGAATTGTTGCATTTTCTTGAAAAAGCAAATATTAAGGGATCGATGAAAATGCAAAATTGTCCACCTTCCAGCATATTCTGGAAATGTACCTCTTCACAATACGTATCTTCCAGATCTCTCTATCATATGTGTTTTACGACTTTATAAAAATTGGTGAGGAGAGTTTTCGAGGGCTAGGAGTCGATTGCAAAGGGTTCTGATTTCGGGGACGTACGGTGGGGACCGGGACCCTTTCTTTAATTTGTTTTCCAGCTCACATGAATTTAGAAGGTCATAGTGTGTGGGCGCCGATTTAATTATTTTTTGGCTTGCAAAATTTTGTTAAAAGCTGATGTCGATGGAATCGTTCTCGATTGGTAGTAGTTTCGGAAAATTTCGAATAGGGGGTCCTTCGGTAAGGCGGGTCCTTTTTTAAATTTTTGTCTTGTCGAACTATTTTGCAACGAAAAAATGTATTGTTTTTGAATGGAAGTTCTGAACTACGCGAAACACGTAGTGAAGTGCAATCGAAAAATGGCTTTACAACTTGGCTACGAAATCATTGAGTAAATAACGAAAATGAGGAAATGAAGAAGACTAAACACACGGATGTAGGTGTCTATATAGGTTTATATAGATAAGAACCATTGGCGATGATTTTTCGACAGCCAAAGTTTCTTCAAAGAACTTTATATCTATGGGAAAACACCGAATTATGTATAAGCAAGCCAAATGTTGTCCTGTGGTGAACTTTCAGTAAAAAAAGTTAATTTTTGCGTTTAATTTTTATTAATGTGAGCCGTCTTGTTGAACCCACCACTCTCTTACATTAATGCCAATCAATTGCGGAACGAAAAGAACTGTAATCCAGACTCTGTAGCTCGGGCTGCAGCGGCGATCAAATATCGATAAAATTCTCATAAAAATAACATAAAATTGACCCAATTTGAAGATGTTGGAACGTTACAATTAGAAACAATCGCTCTTATCTGAACCATTGTCTGTAGAAGCAATCAAGTTTTCCAAGTTTGAGTAATTTAACAATTGTTTGAGTTTAAAACACAATCATTTCACTTGGATGCATAGAATACTCATGAAATTAATCCAATTTCGGTTTGTAAAGAATTTTTTAATGGAAATTTTCGATTGTCATTTTATGTGAATTTTCCGAAAAGTTTTTAGCTCAAACTTTCGTGCAATTTAGAACTGTCTTACATTTTCGATTCATTGTTTATCATGAAAAGCTGTTCTAATTTTCCATCAATGAAGAACGTGCATGTATTCCCAAGTCATTTTAGGCCAATTGTTCTACTAGAAAAATGTTCATTGAATTTTTCTAGTTTGTCAGTTTCCAGGCCAAAGTTCTGATTGCCTTTTGAGGTTTCAGACACTAGGACTTTTTTTTTTAAAATAAAATCCAATTGGAAAAATAACTGTGTAATTTTTAATAATTTTTAATTAATAAAAATAAAATACTTTTTCTTTATGAAACAGGTTAGTCTCGAAACGCACTCATCTACATTTCTTATAAAAGAAATAGTTTGTTTGTTCATTTTGCCCACCATACACCATTGCTATTTTAAATTTTGAATTGCCAATTGGGTATACTATATATTGGTGCAGAAAGTGGAAAGGTGGTACAGAAAGTAGTTTTAATTATATTTCGCAGTATAATTATGCATCGGCGGCTTTTCTTGGTTTAAAAAATTGCCGAATGTTGTTGTAACAAGACCTCTAAAATCAGACCCTTTGAAAATGTTTCTGTACCAATACATTCGAATCAAACCACTTCTTGCAAAATATTAAACCATTTGTTATTTCATTTATTACCTAAACCCTCAGAACGTAAATGATTTATCGAAGAAGACCCTATATGAACTTTAAAAATTCTTAATCCAGAGCAACATAAAATATGGTTAATTATATAATATACTAATTAAATCACGTATATTAAAAAATTTTCAAATTGCACGACAAATACGGCAATTGGTGTATGTGCTTGCTGAAAATCTTGCATGTTCCATTATTATACGATGCGCCATTCCTAATTTTTCTTTTTTATATCCAGATGAACGAAACATCATGAATCCCAAAAGTCTAATCTCTTCTATGTTACTATGATACAACTCTATTAAATTACAGCATAATTAAAACTCCATTAAAATACATAAATTTTAAATCCACCTTTTTTTAAACAAACTATGAATTGTGTTTTTGTGTATAGTGCGGTGTAGATTTCATGTTCAAATATAGTACCACAAATATTACAACAACGCAAGGGCTAACAACATAAAATGATGATTTAATAGTTTTTTTGTGTCTATGGATTACTTTTTTTGTAATTCTTTCGAGATTCCATTTAATCTCTCTGTGTTCGTTTGTCTGCAGTTTGATTCTTTTTGATGTTGTGTTATTTACCCTCGCCCGACGTCTACAATGAAATTGATGCCATGGTTTAAGTGGACATCCAAATGGAACACGTTATATTTGGTAAGTCTGTTTTAAAAACATGTATCAGTGTCTATTTAATCGCATAAATTGAAGGTTATGTTAACTTTTTGTTTTCGATGATAATTGTTTACGATCAATAACTATTTATAAACTATTCGTATTAGTTATTACCGAAATCTTCCCAATGAGGTTTCAATAATATCAGAGACCTAACTTAGTAATTTAAAGTAAATTAGATTAGCACGTGCAATATTTTCAGTTACTCGTGCTATTTTCAAAAGTAAGCGGTTTATTATCCTCTCCGTTTATTATCTACTCACAAGTTCTATTTGAATTATGTCACGTTAAATTTAACTCAGCAAATTGGAAATAGAGGAAGAAGTTGACCCCGATATAGTATTCAAAATTTAAACCTAATCCTAAGAAAATTAAAATTTAAAACTAAACCTACACCTAAACCTAAACCTAAACCTAAATCTAAAGCTAAACCTAAACCTAAACCTAATCCTAAACCTAAACCTAAACCTAAATCTAAACCTAAACCTAAACCTAAACCTAAACCTAAACCTGAACCTAAACCTAAACCTAAACCTAAACCGAAACCTAAACCTAAACCTAAACCTAAACTTAAACTTAAACCTAAACCTAAACCTAAGCCTAAACCTAAACCTAAACGTTAACCTAAACCTAAAGCTAAACCTAAAGTTACACCTAAACCTAAACCTAAACCTAAACCTAAACCCAAACCTAAACCTAAACCTAAACCTAAACCCAAACCTAAAACTTAACCTTAAAATCTAAATCTTAATCTAAACATAAACCTAAACCTAAACCTAAACCTAAACCTAAACGTTAACCTAAACCTAAAGCTAAACCTAAACCTAAACCTAAACCTAAACCTAAACCTAAACCCAAACCTAAACCTTAACCTAAATTGTGTAAATATGTAAATGTAAACCTTTAGCCATCAACAACAACCAAAAAAATTGAAAACTTGAAAACTTGAAAACTTGAAAACTTGAAAACTTGAAAACTTGAAAACTTGAAAACTTGAAAACTTGAAAACTTGAAAACTTGAAAACTTGAAAACTTGAAAACTTGAAAACTTGAAAACTTGAAAACTTGAAAACTTGAAAACTTGAAAACTTGAAAACTTGAAAACTTGAAAACTTGAAAACTTGAAAACTTGAAAACTTGAAAACTTGAAAACTTGAAAACTTGAAAACTTGAAAACTTGAAAACTTGAAAACTTGAAAACTTGAAAACTTGAAAACTTGAAAACTTGAAAACTTGAAAACTTGAAAACTTGAAAACTTGAAAACTTGAAAACTTGAAAACTTGAAAACTTGAAAACTTGAAAACTTGAAAACTTGAAAACTTGAAAACTTGAAAACTTGAAAACTTGAAAACTTGAAAACTTGAAAACTTGAAAACTTGAAAACTTGAAAACTTGAAAACTTGAAAACTTGAAAACTTGAAAACTTGAAAACTTGAAAACTTGAAAACTTGAAAACTTGAAAACTTGAAAACTTGAAAACTTGAAAACTTGAAAACTTGAAAACTTGAAAACTTGAAAACTTGAAAACTTGAAAACTTGAAAACTTGAAAACTTGAAAACTTGAAAACTTGAAAACTTGAAAACTTGAAAACTTGAAAACTTGAAAACTTGAAAACTTGAAAACTTGAAAACTTGAAAACTTGAAAACTTGAAAACTTGAAAACTTGAAAACTTGAAAACTTGAAAACTTGAAAACTTGAAAACTTGAAAACTTGAAAACTTGAAAACTTGAAAACTTGAAAACTTGAAAACTTGAAAACTTGAAAACTTGAAAACTTGAAAACTTGAAAACTTGAAAACTTGAAAACTTGAAAACTTGAAAACTTGAAAACTTGGAAACTTGAAAACTTGAAAACTTGAAAACTTGAAAACTTGAAAACTTGAAAACTTGAAAACTTGAAAACTTGAAAACTTGAAAACTTGAAAACTTGAAAACTTGAAAACTTGAAAACTTGAAAACTTGAAAACTTGAAAACTTGAAAACTTGAAAACTTGAAAACTTGACAACTTTGAAACCAGAAACCTTGTACATTTAAACACTTGAACATTCGAACACTTGAAAACACTTACAGCGTAAAATAAAGAAATAAAATTTTAAAATTAGAATCACTCTACTTTAAGCTCTTTTCTTAAGGCGGGGATACCAAAGTCTTCATCTGAATATGACACGATCGGTGATGTTAAACACAACTGGACCATTTCTTGTACTGGAGGACACAGTTCCATTTCTTCAACTAGGCTATGTACACCTTGGCCATGTACCTCGGGTCACAACGCACACAGATTGGACTTGGCCTTGAACTTATATAATATGTCATTAAAACAAGGTTCTATCCTTGTTTAATAAGCTTAAGAGGGTTCAGGTACACAATGTATATTAATTTTAAAATGCAACTACCAACCAATACTAAAGGAAGAGATTGTTTTTACATTTTGGATACGAAGGAAGCCAAGGGCTAATAACAATAATAATAAAATTTAAATTCTTTAATTTTAATTTTGTTTAAGCATTCTTTTGTATTGCAAATAAATTTAACGACAAAAATTAAAACATAGAATTCGCATATTTCCAATTCCATAAGCGGCCGTGCAAATTCAATTTACCTTTATAACTAAACATTTTTGCTTTCATCTTATTTTCCATTTGCTTTGTCGGTATACCGCAACAACAATAAAAATTTACAAAAGTAGTTTGTCGATTTTGGTGAATTATTGGCATACAATTAACGCCAAATATATATTTTTTTATTGAACAAGACAAAATCGAAATACTTTGGGGCTTTGGGAACAAATTCCACTGTATGAAGTGGCTGTGCACATAATACAAAACACAATCTACTATGAATGCGGCGATATAGTACAGAAAAATTGTTGAATATATGTGTACTTGGTATATAGAGATCGTAATTTTTATCGAATCGTAATTAAAATTTTTATATGTCGACGAGAGAGTCGCTTTAATGAAATTATAATTTTTTTCTGCGTTGGGCAATAAAATTCACGGCTGGAAATTTTAATTTATTCTATTTATTTTATATCTTATTTAAAAAAATATTTATTTCGTGTTTTTTTTGTTTTGTTTTCCAGCAAATGAATTATTGCTCCCGATCTGAAACGCACAGCAAAAACTAAAAAAAGGTAAGGGAAAATGTGTGCGCTCGAGGTTAAGAAGAAGTTTGATATTAATTCTTAGGCAAGAAATATAAGACAGCTTTAAGAAATATGTATTATATATTCTCAAAATCTGATTAAGATATATATACGAAATGAACTGGTCGAGGCGAGATTGCGTACTATGATAACAAACCAGAGATGCATTTTTACAAATATTGGTTCCTGTGCGCATTAAACTGATAAATGCACTGAAATTTTTAAATCGGAATCATATCTAGCAAATCAGGGTTGTGCTCAGATTACACCGGTTCTTTGGTTCTAAATTATTTTGAGGGATTCTGGAGTGGAACCACTTCGATCATCTCTGTGCGATTCGTAGTGTTTTGTTGTAAAATTTCATTTTATAAAATTCACTCAAAACTTTTCACAAAAATTAAATATTTGCTACTTATAGTGTAAAAATATAAATAAAAAAAAATTCAAATATTATTATGAAAGTTCAATATATGAGTGTTTTTTTCAGTTCTAAGTACTTATAGGTCACAGTGTATATTTTGTTATTTTGGCATAAACTTCACTCCGATCTGAAGCACACTTACTGATTGAACAATGGTTTAAACCCGACTGCACGAGTGCGAACGAAAATTAATAATTTCTGATCCGCACGCTAAACCAATCAAAACGCTTGAAAATATTTCTGCTCCATTTTTTCCCAAATAAAAATTCTCCTGCGAGTTAAAATATTATGATGTTTGCGCTACTTGGTCCGCGGACGATCAACCTACAGATATAAAAAAAGTATAAAAAATAAATTGGGTAACTTTTTTGCTTTGACAACAAGTACTTATCATTCAATTTTTTATTTTTTTTTTGTGTTTGGCTTATGTTCGCCAAATTTTCATAAATGAAGAGAATAAAAATACTATTGGTGGCGTGAAAATGAAACAATTGTAATAAAAATATTGTATCGTCTATCGAAATTGTAGCTCTGTCTCTTTATATTTCAGTTGATTAATAACTCGAAAAATACGACCCACGTTTATTATTGAAATCCTGCTTTCGTGTTGACGACATATTGACCGCCCCCACTATCTCCGGCTTTATTAAGTAAATTTAACGGATCATCCATTATAATCGAAAAGTACTGACCCAGGGTTTCTAACCATATCAGCATTTATGGATTTTCTGCGTACAGAATTGAATTTGATTGCTAAAACATTAAAAACCGGTTAAAACTATCAAAGTTTCTAGATGTATTACTACTTACGGCTTGCCGAGCTCCTGCTGTACTTCGTTTGTAAAATGTATTTTAAGCATTCACCACCATTAGACGGTTTTTCACTCGATCGCTGTTATCATAAAGGAGTCGTGAACTCTTGATGGAAGCATTAAAATTCAGATATACATAAAGATCTCAGGATTTGGAATCTTCATCTTTCTGCAGCTGGATTAATACAATTAATCTCAATCGTAGGACAGGAAAATAATTTTACGTAAATGAAAAAATAAATGTTTTGTTTAAAATACGCAAAATGTCTTTCGATTGCAAAAATTGCAATTGAATGAAGGAAACGTCAAAAATATGTAGACGAATTGATCGAGCAAAAAGTAATAGTTACTAACTTCAGAAAATCTCACACTCGTGCAGCAGCCTTTTAGTAAGACTTCTTTGTTTTGGGTTTACTCTTTCTTATGAGACTTTTCGTATTCTGCGCGTAGTCTGTGACCGATAAGACCACCAAATTTGTATGTCTTACGCAAGACTTTTTTTAGGTGCAAAGCCAACTTAGACTATGAGCAGAATACGAAAAGTGTCATAATTAAGATAAAACTCAAAACAAAGTCATAAGTCTTACGTAAGACCATTTTTCAGTCAGTGATTGTGCTTCAGAATTTGGGTGCTACTCTGTTTTAAAATTTGTGATCACTGCGTTCATTATGAATTGATATAATTTATCACACCAGTTAAATTTTTTATTTATTTTAAATTAATAAAAAAAATATGTTTGTTTGCTTGTTACAAAGAATAAGTACTGATTTGCTTGAAAGGCTGATCCACATTAATTTTATTTTAATTCTCGCTCTTCCGGTAATTAGAAATTCGGATCTTATATGCTCGCAAAAAAACATTTTCGGTTGATAACGGATCAGATTAGTATATGATTTACAATCGAAGCCAAAACACCAACGAAACGTTTGGTGCGGGTTTTATATTGGAACGAAGATAGGGTACGCCACATATACGAAACCGAAGTGTCAATGAACAGTATGCTGTTTATTCTCTTTTGCTATATAAACAAAAAAAGCCTCTATAAACAAAACTTACTAGCTCCACCGTTAGATGTATTACACCTTGAAAGACTATTGATTCAAATGTTGCTCCACTGAAATGTGTCAAATTAAATGTAATCATGTTCAAATTTCGAGTTCTATATGCATAAAGGTTGCACGGCTAAAATTCTTAAAATTTTAAAAGAACGAATTCAATTTTTGTATTTAACGTCATTTCATATACGCTCTTGAATGGGATACCATCCAAAATTAGTATTTATTTAGAATCAATTTCAACAAATTCTTGGCTTGACTAACTACACATAACAGCAATTGGGTGTTTTATTGAATATTGTTGCCTGATGAAGTACAAAACTCACTGTGTCACCATTTTCTATTACGTAAACCATATTCGTGCGGTGGGTATTTTATCGGGGCATTACTAATTATATAGAGACGGGTACGGTTTTCTACTTACAAAACATATTTTTATTATTTTGTATGCGGTTACTCCAATTAACACATCACTTGTTGTATTATACGAAGCATTCATTCAATATACACAAAAAAAAATTCTTGGAAATTCGTCTCAAGTTTTAACATTTAACAAAAATATTTTGACCGCAGTAAATTAAAAAATTTGTCATACACACACATCATCAGGTAAAGAGTATATAACGATAGACTAACAAAATTTCTATAAATTAATCATTTGTTGTGTGTGAGAATCTATAAGATTGGTCACAAGTGAACCGATTTATTGACTTAACTTCAAAAAGCAACATTGGAATATCGTAAAGAGAAACGTCATTAATTTATTGTTTTTGAAACGTCTTATTTAACGCAATTCTCACGAAATTGGTAAAATAATAAATAAAGCATTCATGTACAGAGTAATTAATTGGTGTTTAGAGGTACATAGCACATTACGTACAATGAAAATCTATGCTCGTATATATAAAAATATACAAAGGAATCAATTTTATTATTTATTTATTGAATCGTTATATTTCTTATTTCTAAAGAAATCCATTAAATGAAATGTTTTGCAGCAAGAATATTATTTAAGATAATAGTGGTACATGACGTGGTTTTATTAGTACATAATTGGAAATGTAAACATAAAGTTCCATGTAGTAATATGACAGGAAACTGTAATAATCATATAATGGTCGTCTTACGATCTTATGTTCATAAATTTTAATGGGCCCGAAGGACAAACGCAAATAAAGATAACAACAATAAAAAATTAATGATCAGACTCGTGGTTGTGACATAAAAGAACACTGTTGTCCAATTTTTTTGCACTGCAGGCCAAAAAAATTGTTATGAGAGCCACTGGTGACAAAAGCCATATAGTTATTTTATATTTTATATAAAACTGGAACAATATCGTTAGCGTGTATAGCAACAACCTAAAGCAGTTTACGATAACTTCAAATTTTTATTATAAATTCTTCAATTTATTGTAAGTGTAAGAAAAGGATAAAAGAAGAAATTATATGTTGTACAAGTTTAATTACCGATTTCCAGCAGGCACATTCGGCAGCATCCACGGAGGCCCGGAGTAACATAAAAAGTACACCAATCAGTTTATTTCTCATTGTGGTGAACAACAACTTCAGTAAAAGTAACTGAGCAAAATTCAGTTATCTCTATATGGTTTCCCAGAATTGATCGTATTTTACATCGTATTTAAAAAAGAAATTAGTTGCACCCTTACCATGTGCACCGTGTACAAGACCTTTTACCTGCTGACCATGAAAAAAGAGTACATTTTTGTCAAGAAATGCTGCATCGATACCAAAGGTGTTTTGTATAATCGAAAAATATTAATCTGCTTAAATTTGTTGTTTAAAATTTTTTAATCGTTTTTTATAAATCCGAAACTTTTCTTCACTGTAAAAATTTAAATTGCTCTTATTGCAAAAAAACGTCATTTCCGCTTAAATTTTGGAAAAGTGATCTGAACTGGTATTGTTGCAAAATTAATTTAGAATGATTTAGATTAAGTAGTGTTACGGATCGCTCGCAGCCAACCCGCAATTTAACTAAGCACGCACAGGCCTCATGAAAATTGAGGCTTGCGTGCTCCTGGCCTACCGCGCGGAACAGAATCAAAATTAAAAAAAGCAAATTAAAGAAAAAAACTGAATTTAAGTTAGGGACATCAGAGTTCGTTGAACGAAACCTGAGGAACAGGAAAAATTTAATGACAATCCGGCGACGACCGGATTTCCCTGAATGACAAATACCTAGTCTGCTGAAGAGACCCCCTGAATGACCAGGGGGACGATACCCAGCCACAACGAAGCAGCATTAGAGGGTAGGGAGATCTCTTCAACAGATCAGACCTCTCTTCACTCGGAAAGACCTGCAGCATATCCCCCATAGTTCAAGTTCACACTTCGGCTGCATGAGACCTCCAAAGTGCCACGGGGGAACCGTATGAGTTTTACGGCCATCCCCAAATGGACGACACATACGCCACTCTGACACTGTGGATGTCCTGTAATGGTGGGGAGTGACAATCCCAGCCTGCAAAATTTTAACAGCTCAAAAAACTAAATAAAATAACCAGGTTAATACTGGGTCGAAAATAAAACCAAAGGGCACAAAGAAAATGAAGAAAAAAGAGGATATTATCTTCCGAAACCAAAATAATAATAAAAAAAGGGAATGAAGGTAACAAAAAAATAAAAAATTAAAATAAAATCAGAAAATGAGCGAACCAAAATTTCAGAGACGAAATCAACGAGCAACCCACTCGCTCGTGCGACCACCGTTATGAGTGCTCGATTACAACTATTATTCAAGGATTGAGAAAAGCTTGAAAATATGAATTTAAAATAAAAACTACTACTCTTACGAGTAGATACTCCTGATGATGACCTACCTAACAAGTCGAAATCGTTCAAGTGATTTTTTAAACTTTTTGAACGAATTTTTTTATTAAAATATTCAAAAATCTAATTCTGCGAAATAAAAAACAAGTGTTTAATAAAATGTGTTTATTAAGTTAAAATAAAAATACAAAAAAATATAATTATATAAAATAAGAAAGAAATTTAAATTAAAAATAAACAAATATGGTGCCTTGAACCTCGTCGGTAAGGTTCCCCTGTGGGGTTGGGCGTCTTCCTACCTTTGGTAATTGTTTGACTTTGATAGGCCACCGTCGATAACGTTGGGCGTTTTTCCGCCTAAGTAACCCCTCAAGGTCGTAACAGTATGTCTTTCTCATAAATGGAACACTTTACAACAGGAACACAGAACAAGATTAATTCGTTCCGTGTTCGTTGAAATGGTGTTGTTCGAGACTATAAAAAAGAAAATAAGAAAACGTTACGTTTAATTTTTTTTTTTTTTTTGTTATGGTATACAAAAAACAAAATAAAAGAGAATCAATGAAACTCGTGTTGTTTGAAACCCTGTAGTTCGATGGAAGGGTATCCGTGTTATTCGAATACCGTGTTCTAGGAGGGTTACCTGTTTTTGAAAAAAAAAACGAAAAAGCGTCTATGGAAGATTGTTACGATGTTTTTTTTGTCATAACACGCATTTCCCCACATGTTATCATTCTGATTAGTTTACTTCTATGACGAATCTGACATTGTAACAGACAGCACTGCCACCTGGGTATGAAAACGTGGTAATGTTGCTGTACTAAAATATGTTTGTTCATGTGAACATGTTTTTGTTGTTTCTTGTGTTTGCCCCAACGAAGATGCCGCACGATTGGCGGTAAAAGTAGAGAGCGAGATCAATGTGCATCGTGTGTGTGCGAAGCAATGCGCTTAGAGAAATATTTTTCCATATTTGTTTCCCGTTTGTATCAATGTGAATTGAAGCAAACAAAAAACAGAGAAGGAAGAAGATTCTTCTAGAGTGTATTGGCGTCCGTTGTTGTGGTGCGCGACAAAATTTTTTGAGTCGGTCTGGTTTGTAATATTGATAAAATAAATTTTAGATTGGAATTTGAAGAAAAATTTATAAAATTCTCATTTTGGGTTTTTGGTTTAAAAAAAAGGAGTCGAGTCTGATTATCAAGGTAAAATGAGCTGTAAAGATAAACGAAACGCGTTAAATTTTGTTATATGAGGAACGTTAAGTTCGACAACTAATTGTTGTAATGGTGCAGTTTAATAAATGATTTTAAAGTAAGACTAAATAATTGGTTTACTAGAAGCGAAAATGGGCAAGAGGCTCTAATAAAATTTTTTTTGTGGAACAATTTTTTTATTTTAGAGACCACCATTTTTAAAATTTCGATTTTTGTATATTTTTTTTGCCTGTTAAATACAGTGAAACTTGTTAAGTTGGACACTTTTTAAGTTGGTTGGTTAAGTTGGACGATTTTGTCTTGCATTTTTAATTATTCTTCAACAAAATATTTATTGCGTGGATGCCCTAAAACTGTTAATTTTGATTTTTGTTTAAAACCTTTTCAAGTTGGACACCTTTCTAAGTTGGCCATTTTTTACGGTACCGTGAGTACTGTAAAAACCAACTTACAAAGTTTCCACTGTAACTATTAATGGATGTATCAGTGCAATAGATGTATAAAAAAATATATTTTCTGCAAATAATTTTGGTTCTGGAATGTGCGGAATGATATAGACAACAAGCACATACGTATTGGTGAGTGAATTCTTGGTGACGCCCTAGCGTAAAACGCACACGAAATTTCTTTGTTTTCGCAAATTCGACAGTACACAAAAAAAAACCTTTGTCGTGGCGCATCACCATTTTATTCTTCGGGTGGCCACACGTGGGCAATTTATACTAAAAGGCGGAAGGATGCCCGCAATATTTTTACGAGGTTTTCGCCGGAAGTAAAATTACATTATTTTTGGTCAAAGACGAAGGACGCCCAACAATATATACGAGTTTTGCGGATGGCCAGTTGAGGCCACTTCATCTGTTATTTCCACTTGTATTTTCGGTTAAGGCAAACAAACGCCCATCGAAAATCTACGCTTTTGGCGAAGGACGCCTAACGTTTTGACGCCCAACCGGGCAACATTTAGCTGATTTTGGTGAGACAAAGCCCTATATATTTTGTGCCAAAACGTCAAGGCCTAATTTATTGGTATCGATGAAAGGCACCGCAACGGTCCGGGCCGGCGACTCTGTGGCATGACGGCACCGCAAGGCTGCAACCCATATTAAGTTTGGTATCGGTGAAACGCACCACAACAATAATAAATTTTAGGTCGCAATAGTAAATTTTTTTTAAGGTACGACTTTTTATACATTTTACATTTTAATACTTTTAAATTTTAAATTTTAAAAAAAAAAAAAGAATGTAGGCGGCAAAAATCACCGTGTGAGGCCTTTACGATGTTTAGTGAAATCTGCTGGATGGCAGAAGCCATCCTGTAACAAGATGTCACTTCTGGAGGGCCGATTTCAATCAATCCTGTACCAATTTATAATATATGCGGAAATATGAAGATCTATTGCGATCAATCAATACGTCTAGGCTTGACAAGGGTCGATTTTAAGTTAAAAACTGTTTTTTATCCTAAACGTCATTTCCGCTTAAATTTTCGAAAACTGGTTTAGGTTTGTTGAAAAATTAAGTTAAATCTTTTAGCTTTTAATCATTTTTCTTGTCAGTGAAATGCTTTTGAAAATATTCAATCGAAAAAACTCGTATGGAAGCTATAATTTGACAAGATTTCGATAGTTCGATTTCTTGCAAATTTATTGAATGGTAAGACGGTCTAGGCTAACCTTAATCCGCAAAGATGCCACTATGACCATTTG